>JAKCPB010001036.1:0-282689 GCA_021442155.1 Cymbidium sinense
ACCCTAAGTAATAAACCATAAAAAAAATCTAAAAACCTAAACCTAAACTAAATAAAACCTAAAATAAAATAAAGAAAAATATAAACCTAAATAAAATAAAATAAAATAAAAAACCTAAACTAAAATAAACATAAACCTAAACCTAATAAAATAAAAAATAAAAAAATATAAAATAAAATAAATAAAAAATAAACTAAATTAAAAAAAATAAAATAACCTAAAATAAAACCTAAATAAAATAAAAATAAACTAAAAATAAAACTAAATAAAATCAAAACTTAAAAATAAACCTAAAATAAATATAAAATAAACCTAAACCTTAAACTAAAAAATAAAACCTAAACCTAAAATAAAAAATAAACCAAACCTAAACTAAAATAAACTAATCTAAAATAAATAAACCTAAACTTAAACCAAAATAACTAAACTAAACCCTAAACTAAATAAATAGAATAAACTAAAATAAACTTAAACCTAAACTAACAATAAAAAAAAACCAAAATAAACCTAAAATAAAAAATTAAACCTAAACCTAGAAAAAAACCTAAACCTAAAATAAAATAAACCTAAAAAAAATTAAATAAAATAAAACTAAATTAAAAAAATAAATGTAAGCCTAAACCAAAATCTAAAAAAAACCTAAACTAAAATAAATAAAATAAACTAAATAAGAATAAATAATTAACCTAAATAAAATAAAAAATTGACCTAAAAAAAAAAAAATAAAAAAAATAAAATATAAAATAAATAATAAATAATCTAAATAAACCTAAACCTACTATGCCACTTAGATTTTTTTAAAATCGTAAACCCTAAACCCTAAACCCTAAATCTTAAACCCTAAACCCTAAACGCTAAAACTAACCTAAACCCTAAATTCTATACCTACAACCCTAAACAACCCTAACCTAAACCCTAAACCCCAAGAATGGGAACCTTGATGGAACATCATCTTCAAGGGCTCAATCTAGATGATGGTGTCATGAAGGTGGATTATAGTGGTGGTGGGGATCTAGAGGTGCTTGGATGGGAGGTGGTGGTCGGAGGAGTGGTGATAATGGAGGTAGGAGGAGCGATGGAGGTTACAACCTGTTAGTGGAAAAGGAGAGATCGGGATATGATCGATCCGCTAGAGGGTGTCGATGGAATTGCGTAAACTAAATAATGGTCGATCTGATCTACTGCTTATGGGACTGTGTCTTTATAGAGATGATTCTACTTATCTAGTGTTTTTGATTTGCTCTATTAGTCCTCATTTTTTATCTATGTCATCGCTTGTGTCTTAGAAAACTTGGGATGCTACTTGGTTTATGAAATGAATAGAAGAAATGTTGAATTTGAATTTATTCTCTATTAAAAGAAACCTTAAACCCTAAAACACAAACAAAAAACCTAAACACTAAACTAAAACTTAAACCATTAAACCATAAACCATAAACCTAAACCTAAACTTAAACCCTAAACTCTAAACCCTAAAAAAACCTAAACCATAAACATTAAACCCTAAACCCTAAACCCTAAATTTTGAATCCTAAACCCTAAACCTTAAACTCAAAACCCTAAACCCTAAACCCTAAAACCCTAAACCTTAAACCCTAAACCCTAAATCCTAAAACCATAAACCCTAATCCCTAGAACCTACAACCCTAAACCCTAAACCCTAAACCCCAAACATTAAACCCTAAATACTAAACTAGCCCTAAACCCTAAACCTTAAACTAACCCTAAACCCTAAACCCTAAACTTAAACTTTGAATAAAGATATCATTAGGGGTAAATCCAAAGAATGACTTAATCCTAACATATTATGGTAGTAAAGAAAATGTCTTCAAGAGACTTTCCTTGACTATTAGAGATTTGAATACCCTAAACCTAACCCTAAATCATATTATAATACCATATATTATAGTATAATGTATCATCATATATTGAGCATGTAGTGATGTTTTTGGATGTTATAAGATGTTTTGAAATGTTTTAGTATATTAAGATTATGCCCTATAGTCTATATTAATAAATCATAAAAATATTGATTTAATAAATTATATGATGAAATTTGTTAAATTTGAAGTGGGAATTATTTAGTACCAAAGGTGTGCCACTTGTAGTAAAAAAAAGTAAGATTTTATGTTCAAAATAAATATTATATGTTGTAGCATAGTATAGCATCATATATCATAATATATTATTCCACATTTTAAATATTTTTACAATCATGTAGTTGATCCTACACTAGCATTATTTATAAAAATGTTGATTTAGACTTTAAAATGGTGGAATAAGCCAAATTCATAATAAGTAAAGCATGGCATCATAATATATTGTTCAATTTAAAATATGTAAGTGATATGACTAAAATATATAATTTTTTTTTTATTATTTAGACTAATTTTATGATTTTTTATCTTAACCCCTTGTGATGTGATATGCAATATAATATAATATAATATGTTATAGTGTATTATAATATAGGATGCCATAACATATAGTGTAGCATCATGCATTAAACATTATTGTGTATTACTACTTGTTGTTTAGCATATTTAGTTTGATAGTATGATGTAGTAGAGTTTGTACTAGTATAATTCATAAAAATATTAATTTATAGGCTAAGATGATGGGATTTGGCCAAATTTATGGTAAGCTTTAGGGAACATCTTCGGGGGTGTGCTATGTTGTGTCATTTAATCAAAAGAATGGAATTTTGTATCCAAAATAAATGTTCATTTTTCAACCAAATTTTATAAATTTTTTGCTTAGAGAAATTCGTTTTATGGTGTAATGTAATATATTATATGAAAGCATATTAAAATATAATCTACATAACAATATAACTTCACATATATATGAATGTGGTGTGTTACTAACTACTATTCTACATTTTAGTATCTTTACTTTTGTTATGATACATTGGGTCAAAACTCACATAAATGTTAATTTGAAGGTTGAGATGGAAGAATTTGGCCAAATTCACGCAAAACAAGCAAAAATTTTTGCTATTTTGTACCATTTTTAATAAAAAAAATAACAATTTTACATCCAAAATGAACATTATTCATATTTTGTGAAAATTTTATTTGTTCCTTTTAAGTGATTCTAATGAGGTCTAGAAAATATATTATATTATAATAAATTATAATATAGCATTAATATAATATAATATAGTGTGTTAATTCCTAAACCAATATGTTTAGCATGATATTGTATAGTTAATTTAGTTTGAGCTTGCACCATTACAAATCATAAAATGTCAATGTTAAGATGATGTAACACATGTACATTGAAGAAAGTAAAGGTGTGCATAAGAGAAGAAATAAGATTTGATGAGAATTCCATCGGACATGGAGGAGATCGGTTAGGAATCACACATGCATTAGACATGACATGTGAGGGTCTATGTGAAGATAAGAAGAAAATCTGATTATAAGGTTTGATTTGATATGATTTATGGAAAAAGATGATGGGGATAAGAATCTAATTAATTAAGATCAAATTAATTTGTTTTATTTTAATTGATGTGAGGCACATCTGCTAGATATATTTGTCTGGGATCGAGTATATGAACCTTCCACTAGGGAAGCAAGTTTGGGCTATCCGCTGGGATTTGGATTTGAATATGATTTCATAGATTTGTTTGGGGATGTGTCCACTGTGAATAGGAGTTTTGTTGAAATTCTTTGATTCTATGAGGGGAGTTGGTTTAATTTGGCTCCATTAGGGAGGTTGGTTTTAAATTTGATTTGTTAGCTTGACTTGTTTATATATCATTTGGGGCTCCACTAAGGAGAAGGGTGTGATTTAACTCCACTGGGAAAAACTAGATTGAGTTTAATTTAATCTGAGTTAATGAATGGACCAAGTCGGTGCGTGATGGACCCATTAAGAAGGAGCTATATCAGCCTTGACCTACCTTAGGTTTATAAATCTAAAGAGTCACCAGTAGAGTTAGCCAACCAGGGTTGCCTTTCAACAACTAAGTAGGAATAAAGTAGAATTATATCTTCCAAAGAGGAATAGTGGGGTGACTTGGATAAATAACAAATCAAACTTGCTTAGGATGACTACTAAGTGAATGTGGGACTTATATCACCAAAAGTAGTCGATTAATTTTATCTTAATTTCATGTTATTTGATATGGTTTGTTGGGTTATGTTTGATTAATTGAGGGCATATCCATTGGAGATGGAGCTCATTTGATATATTTAATTTATGAATGAATGTTGTGCGATGGACCCACCGAGAAGGGGCTATATCGACTTATCCTATCTCAAATTTATAAATCCAAAGGGATAGTCTACTACCATGAAGAAACCTGGGGTTGCCTTTGGTGCAATAGTTATGCTAAGAAGAAGGTGTAACACACTTACATCTTTTAAAGGGAAATACCATAAGGTGACTAACATCACATAGAGAACTTAGGGAGACACTAAAGTGAATGTGGGACTTATATCAACTTAGAATCGCAAATAAGAGTTTTATACACTACCTTAAAGATAGGATGCTGCTTAAGAAAAGGTAGGGGGTGTCCCTAATCCACAAGTGAATATATATTTTGTTTATATATTTTGTGACCTGTTGGTGTGTAAGAGACCACAAGTGGCTATGTCTTGACCTATCTCGCATTTTACGACCAAGTGAAAAATGCATCCACAGGATAGATTCTTCAACCATGGGGTGGTTACTGGAAAGAGGAACCATCTAATATGATAGTAACCTAGGTAGTGTCTAAATGGGGCAAAGGATGTGATCCAAATTAGTGCAGTAGGTGACTAGTGGCATTATCGAGCCAAAGAAAGCAAAAATGTGCCCAACTCAAGGAGAAAGTTTAGCGACTTACATCCTACATGAGTGGTATCCTAAGAGAACCAACCAACCTAAAGTGTATATCACCATGAGTTGTGTATCTATCGATAGAACCAACCAACCTTAGCGGGTGCAATGATTAAATGGAAAGAAAGCATGTAGCTTACAACTTTCTAAGAAATTGATCATCATATAATTTATCATGGCATGATACTATCTGACCTAGAGAAGTGGGGAGCCTGAGAAGGACTAGACCTGCACTTGAAGAAGTCGGGGAAGGAGCCTAGTGGACTTATCCTAAACCTCAAATATACTCAAGATGTCACAACAAAATCCAAGAATAAAGTGTAATGACTCACATCCTCTTAAATGAAACCAACATGAGGTAGCTCGACCACATAGTAAGACCTACCAAACTAACAAGGCACTTGGTGTGTAGTCTAAAGAAGTGCTACTTACATCCTAAGCAAGAAGACCGCTAGGGTGACATAATAGAGCACTCACCAGAGCGCATAAGTGAGTGCTTGATCTCAACTTAGTAGAAAGATAAAAGATATGTATTTATTTTATATGTTTGTGTGTTTTGTGTGTGTGTGATGAAGGATAGAACACCGTTCGAGTTCCTTACACCTACCCTAAACACATCGTGGGGGATTTATAAATAAAAATACTTTTAGCATGGAATAGAGTGAATTCAAAATAGAATTTTCATTGATGATAATTATTTTCAAACATGATTTATAATATTTCTTTAAGTAGAGCACGTTGATTGGAAGCATTGAGCCTCCCTTATGATTAATAAGGTAATAAGATCCTCTTTAATAGCCTTCTATGGCATTCTCCTAAGTGGTTCAAACTTGCCTCCCATCTTATGATAGGCAACAATCGGTGCCCTTGGAACTAAAATAAACTCTCCAACTTGAAAAGCTCTAGAACAGACCAACTTACTATAAGCTTGAATCATTTTAGCTTTGTACAACTCAAGTTTTAGCATACTTGCAGGTGTCTCTCCTCCAAACCTTCGATCTCTTCTAATAGTAACTTGGCATTCTGCTATGTTGTGATCTTGCTACCTTCAACTATCTTTAGTGATGGAAGTTGCACTTCTAATGGTAAAACAACTTTGGACCCATACATTAAAGAGAAAGGAGTAGACTGAGTTGGAGTCCTATATGTGGTGCAGTAGGCCCACAAGGATTCAACTAACTCACCATTATCATTTATTAGAGTGTCTTCTTCAATATTTAGATGATAGTTTTATTGAAGGCTTCTACTAAGCCGTTTGCCCTTGGGTAGTTGATGGTAGAATATTTCCAATTTATGTTATATCTTTGAGCAAAGTTGTTAATCTTCTCTTGAATGCAATATTATCGATAATTCATCAGAACTAACCTATATATATGGTTCCAAAAAAATTGTAGACAACGAGCTATGACCTCTGGTGAAATTGCTAGCCATTTGCAAAAGTACTCAATAGCAACTAAGATGAATCAATGACCTTTGGAAGAAAAAGGATTAATCATATGCACTATGTTGGTAGCCCAACACTCGAATGGCCATAAGGCTAATATAGGATGTAAAATGTTGGGTGGTTAGTGTAGGACCACACTGCATATTTGACATTGGTGGCATCACTTAGCCGTATGCAATCTTTGATCATTGACGGCTAGTAGTATCCTAGTCTCTTGATCTTGGCTTCCATCTTCAAACCGGATTGGTTGGCTCCACATAATCGTGTGTGTACCTCAGCCATGATCTTACAGGCTTCGTGCTTGTCTAAACAACATAACCACATTTGATTGAAAGATCGCTAGTACAAGATGTCATCCACAAGAGCATAGGAAACTGCTCTTTATTTCATTTATGAGGAAGCATGTAGTGCTGTAGCTTTTGGGATGCAATGATTAAAGCTATGCAATGCTTCTCAATGGGTGGATAATTAGCCTTAGTAAGGATTAGATGATGGATGAGGTAGTAGAGTACATTTTCCTTCCCTTCATTATTTTCTTGGGCCAACAAAGCACCAAGGGAGTCATCTAATGTAGCAGTGTAAAGTATGAGTGGCTTACACGAGATTGGGGCTACTAAAACTGGTGGCATCATTAGGTAATTCTTGATGTATTCGAAGGCATGCTCATAATTATCATCCCACTTATACTTGACATTCTTTTTGATAAGTGCTTAGAATGGCTGACATCTTTCTGATTGGTTAGATATAAAGCATCTTAGATACTCCAGCCGCCCTTAGAATGATCAGCATTGAGTTAAACTTTTAGGGGGTGGAATTTCTAATTTCACCTTAATCTTCTCCAGATTGATTTCTATTCCCTAGTGTCAGACAACAAACCCAAAGAATTTCCCTGAAGCTACTCCAAATGCACACTTCACTGGGTTCATTTTGAGGTTAAATTTTCTTAATTGTTTGAAAACTACTCTCAAGTCAAAGAGATGTCTTCCTTTTCTCTACTTTTGACCATGAGATCATTGACATAGCACTCGACTTAATGATGAATGAGTTCATTGAAGATTCCAGTCATAGCCCGCTGGTATGTAGTACGACCATTTTTAAGGTTTAAAGGCATGACCTTATAGTAATACATTCTGATAGAGGGTTCTAAAGTAGTGTTTCTTTTATCTTTAGGGGGCATCTTTATTTGGTTATTTCCAGATGATCCATCCATGAATAAGAAGACTGTATAAGATGAGGCAATGTCTACCATCAGCTCTAAGATTGGTATTGGAAATTCATCTTTTGTACAAGCCTTATTTAAATCTATAAATCAAAGTATATATGAATTTGGCCATTCATTTTTTTAATTGGGATGACGCTGGCTAACTAGGTAGTGTATTTTTCTTCCTAGATGAAGACAGCATCAATCAGTTTCTTGACTTCATAAATGACTATTGTTCTATGTCTAATCACATGCATCTAGGAGCTAGCTTGATAGGGTTAGCAGTAGGCTCTATTATTAGTTTATGGAATGCTACGTTAGGAGCCAATCTAGGCATCTCTTCATAACTCCATGTAAAGCAGTCCTTAAACTCAATCAAAAGCCTAACTAAGTCATTAGTTTTAATTTCATTCAATAAAGAATTGATGTATGTCGGGTGTGGATCTTCTTCAGTTCCTAAGTTGATTTCCTTGGGATCATCAATGGTTGACTTAATCTCTTCTTCAAACTCTGGCGGTGCATCTTTGACTTTAAAATCATCTCGATCATCTGAAGTTTCTAAGCATAGCTCCTCATATGAGTTAATGTGACTTGAAAAGAACCTATCAGATTCCAAATGATTGATAATGACTAAGCAGTAATCGTCATCATCGACTAGACCCATTGTACCATATCCTAGTGTTAGTCTTGATTGAGAGCATTTGCATTTGTTCTTCCATATTTTTTTTTGAAGTAGTATGACCTGTGTTTTGACCAAGTTTGTGGGATTAACCCTTTCTTTACTAAATTATGAACACAAGGGAAGTATTAATCGAAAGGTACTTCTATTAAACCTTTATATAAATCATCCTCAAGTTCTACATCAACTTCTTGACTTGAGGATGATGCTCCAAAGAACTAAGTCTTCACACTGTGGATGACTTAGGGCTTCCTTAACTACCAAACCCTCTTTTGAGAGGAAAGTGGGGTTAGAGCTAAGGTTCCAACCGATGCATAACTATTTCATATAGACTTTGATACACTTATGCTTTGCTTTGTCTTCATCGCTATCTAGCTCAAGTGTCACCTCCAAGGGAATCTACTACCTTCTAAGAGTAACCATATAAGACTTATCCTATGAACTAGATTCTACGTCTATATGGATAGTAGGTGTACTCCTGGAAGTTGGGACATATCTTCTGTTGGGTGGCCAATAAAGAGGTTTTCCACCCCTGGGATTGCCTCTGAACTAGCCTCTTCCTCGCTTGGTGGAGTCGTCGCCCCTACCCATATGAAATAGTAACTAACTGTGTGGAATTTAATGTTAGATCTACTTCCTCCAAGTTTATTTTCCCTCCCTTTTATTTTCTTTTCCATTTTCTTTTTTGTTTTCTTTTTCTATTTCTTTTTCTTTTATTTTAAACTTGGCCCAAGTTTGCGAGAATAGACTTGTTAATTTTGATAGAGGTAGTATCCTCATATATGCCAACCTCATGAACTGTAGATGGCTTCAGATCTCCTTTGACATAATAGACGATCCCACATCTCATAAACTTCATACACTGATGTAGAGAGGATGGAACTATGTTGTTCTCATGTATCCATGGTCTCACAAGCAAAGTGTTGAAAGATGTATCCAAGTATATAATGTGAAACATGGCTTCAGTCTTCCAATCATCTATCTCTAAGGGCAACACTATGGAGCCCAATGCTTGTTGAGTGCAAATTCAATCTTCTTACCTTAGACTTAGGAGTCTTCTAAATACTAAGACATCTCTAGTCCTCAGACACTTCTAACAAATATGTAAACACTTAACATAAGCCTAAAGACTTAGAAGGTGTAACCATAGGATTAGGTTATGCCTTAGGGATTAGGCCAATCCACCTACCCTACAACCCAAATTCAATCCATGTTCACCTTCTCAAACCAAACCTCAAGTTCAATTCAAGCATCAAATTCAGATCCAAATCCAAGCCCAAATTACAAAACCAAATGATTGAAGCACATGATCAAATCCAAACATGAAACCCTTCCTAAGCCATATATGACCTATCCAATGGACTTAGCCAAATCTTAATCTAAATCAATCCAAAATCAATTGGTTTTCATAATCAATTTATATCTTCAATCATCTTCTAAATATAAATCAAATCTACATTCAAATGATCAAAACTAAATCAAATTAAATTAAAACCCTTCATAAGATACCTATCCCATGGACTTAGCCAAATCTTAATCCAAATTACTCATCAATTGATTTTCTCAAAATAAATCATATTATCAATCTTCATAAATTTAAATGAAATATACATTTAAATCATCAAAACTAAATCAAACCAAAACAAAATTCAAACCTAATGACCCAACTCCATGGATGGACTTAGCCAAATTCTTCATTCTAAAACCAAATTTCAATTGATTTTCTAATAAATTAATCATACCTTCAATCATATTCACAAATATAAATGAATTCTATTATCATCAAGCCAAACCAAAATCAACTCAAGTAAAACCTAACTTAACCTCTTGACTTGAAATGTTCAAATGAACCAAAACTCATTTGAACCCAATTGAAATTGAATTTATATATCAATCCCAAATATATATATAAACTCAACTAAATCAAACACACCCAAAATCAAGCCAACTAAACCCAATTGGTCCACTTGACCCATAGTGGCTAATTTGACTATTTGAGCCAAGTTCTAATCCTACCCAAATTGGATTGAACCAAGCATCAAAACCTCCCATCATGATTGTTGATCACCCTAGTTGATCAATTATCACAAATTAGTCAGCCAAGCCCTTAACCCATATGAACCCAAACTAAACTAGCCAAATTACAACCAAGCCAAATCCTTGAAACTAATGATTCATACCAAATCAAAATCAATATTTGAATATGACTTGACCTTCAATGGAGTCAAACCAAACCCAATTGGCCCTCTTGACCCATGTTGACCCAAATTGACCTAAAAGACCAAATTGGGTCAAATGAAAATAAAAACCAAATTGATTGCAACAATGGCACAAGTTCATTCCAAATTGATTGTTGAACTTGACCAAAGCCATGATTGGACCCAATTGAACTTAATTGACCTACTTAGCCTAAATTGACCAAAGGTTCAAGTTGGCCTAAATCAAAACCAACTCAAAATTAATTGAAACCAAAGCCTACAATCATCATCAATTGGTCAACTAAACCCAAACCAACACCCAACCCAAGCCAATTTGGCCAATTTGGTCAAATTGGTCAACTTAATCTATTTGACCCAAATGAATTCAAATGATCCAAAATCAAATTTAAGCCAAACTAAACCAAACCAATTGAACCAAAACATCCCAAATGATCATATGAACTTGACCCAACCCTTGGTTTGACCTAATTTGACCAATTGGTCAACTTGACCCAACCTAACCAGTTTGACCTAAATGAGTCAAATTAAGCCAAACCTAACCAAATCAACTCCAATTGACTTGAATTTTGGGCTAACCCACTCTTCACTCATTTCAAATCTGCCCAAATCAAATCCAATGCCAAATGATAATTCTACCCTTGGGTCAAGGGCATCACATGAGACAAATCACCCATGTAAGTGGTCATTTCCATTCCTTGGCCACTTGGTACTCTCCCAATGGTCCACTTAGGCATTAAGACACGCCCAACCCAACACAGGGGTGGTTGGGTCGCCATGACCCATGGGAGGTGAAATCACTCACCCTCCCCATTAGAGCATTTGAAACCCTTAGACACCCATGATTCCTCCTTGAAACCACCTCCACACCTTCAACCAACCAAGCGAGCCAACTCACCTCCTCCCACTCCAAGATGGTCTAATGCCACTAGAAGCCAAACCCAATCCCACCATCTGATCAAGATACACCCCTCATTTCCACTCAAACACACAAAATCATTCTTGAGAACCCTAGCTACTAAGGATGAGCGCTAGAGCCATTCCCTAAGCTCCAAAAATCATTCCTCAATCAATAAATGCCATTCTCAATCAAATAAGACACTCCCATTTTGACCTAGCTTCCATTTCTCCATCAAACTCAAATTAACATTGCACACCTTCCCTAGGCCTCATCGAAAGAATGAATCATCTCCCAAGCTTCCCAAGCATCAAAGGTGGGACTTTGATCAAAGTCGAGCTCCAAATTATCAGTTCATGGCCTTCTGAGTGAACATCAAGGAATTGATCCAATTCGGTCAAAAGAGCTTCATCTCCACTAGATGAAGCTTTCAATCGTTTGAGCCAAGCCAAGCTCTGGTGCTTCCAAAATTGATCCTTAAGAAAAATGGGTTGGAGCTTTTGAAGAAAACTTGCATCTCATGTGATCTTGACCGTTGGATCCCTCCATCGATGTCGGAGGTGTGGGATCCTTGAGTTGATCCAGCTCGGTAAGCTCGATCAAGTGAGCAATGGTGATGCTCCATTCTCCCACACTTATGTGACATTAGATCGCATCGCCTATTCGCGTGATCAATGGATGGTCGCGTGATAAGATCCACTAGATCAATCGATTTAATCTTATTAAGTGGGATTAATCATAGCCATTCAATCTTAGATCGATGGTGGATGAGAAAGCATCCATCGCCGCCAATGTAGTGATGATAAGTTTTAAGTAGCCAATCCAAAGACCATGTGGAAAGTGCACCGCATCAATGCGCCACATGGCGCCAACATGATTTGGCTTTAATCAAGCTTAATTAATTATTTTTAATGGCTGAAACTTCTAAAAATCATAGAAAAATAAAATAAATGTAAATAAATACTCATTTTAAAGGTATTTCAAAGGAGAATCAATTAAAAATGATCTTAACTAATTTTGAATAGTAATTATAATTTAATTACAAAATTAATTAGCTTAATTATTAATTACTGAGCAATTAATCCCAAATTTTGTGGTTAATTTAATGGGATGACCTCATCCCATGATTTTTTTTGGATTTATTGCTCAATTAGAAAATTGACTAATTAAACCTTAACTACTCTTTAAGTTAATTAATGATTAATTAATCCCATGAATAGTAATAAATTGGTTAATTAAGTTTATTAATCATTATTCAATAGTAAGTGAACTAAGGAATAGGATGGGACCCCTTTCCTAAGTTCATTTCACCCTTTTTAAAATGAAATTAATTAAGATTTAACCAATTAATTAAATCACTTAATCAAATTGAAATCATAATCACATCGACCTTATTAATTAAATCATGGGGTAGATCTTTAGGTGTTTAATAACCCAAAAGACATTTAATAAAATTATGGTTAGTCCACATGTGTGGAAAACCATAAGAGTAATTAATTAAGTCCCTTAATCTAATTAACTAATAATCATGAGCATTTTTGGCCCATTTTATTTCTAGGATCATTGCAAGTTTATTTTCCATGCATATCATGTTGGCTCATAATTATTTAGTTAATTACTTTAGGTGACATGTAAGGGTAATTAATTCATCTAATTAAGGGTTCAACTTAATTAACCCATAAAATCAAATTAATTACATTTACTTAAATTAAATCAAATCACTAATGTGGGATGGGTTTAAAATAACAAGTGATGATTTGTTTTCTCCTTTAAATCAAATCAAATCAAAACTTAATTAATAAAGAAGCTTTGGTTTGCATTAAATAATCTTATTTGATTTGATTGTCCTTAAGAACTAGTATGGTTGAATGAATCACATGCTTATATTTCATTGTCCTTTTTCCAATTATGTTAGATTTGGTATATCATTTCAATTCATGCATCCATATTTTCAAAATCAAGTAAAATAAAATTTATTTTTATTATGTAAGCTTGCATGTGTTGATTTAATTTATATATGTGTGGCTATTATCACTATTAAATCCAAATGTTTTTTTAAAAAAAAGCTTATAAATGAATAATTATATTTGTTCTGATGCTAGTTATAAATACATAAGAAATGCATGTGCTTAAAGCTTAAGTGTATGAATGTTGAGTTATCTTTCCTCTATTCAAGTGTTGATTTATATAAGATTGAATGGTAATGGGTATATATTCGGACATCCGAATATGAGGCTTTAGCTAGTGCCATGAGGCCATTTGATTACCTCACTTCCCTAGTTTATACATACCCATTTGATTTCATTCTTATGTATTTCAACATTAGAATTTAGATGGAGCTTTAATTCATATATATAAATGATTCAATAAAAAAAATATACAATCTTTGCTTGGTTTTCTTTCCATCATTTATGTATACATCCATGTGTGTCCAAGAAAAGCAAGTATACTATTGGACATCCTGAATAAGGCTTTAGTTAGCCCCAAGGAGGTCATTTGATTACCTCACTTCCATGGTTTAATAATGACATGTACTTCCTATATCTTTGTACATGTATATGTATATGTCATTAGTAAATGAAAATCCCATTTGACATTAAAATTGCATGCATTCATAATTGACTAAGTGGTTAAATTAATTAGCCATATGATTTGAAGCTTACTTCATATGTTCATGTATATAATTTACATATGTTTGAATGCAAATGGGTATATAAGTTGGACATCCCACAAAGGCTTTTTAGCTAGCTCCAAGGAGGTCATTTGATTAGCTCACTTCCTAGTTTAACAATGGCACATGCCTATTTAATTTCATTCTTATGTCCTTTTGTATAAGAATTTGATAAAGTTTTAAATTAATATGTTTAAATAATTTAATCAAATAAAATATAAATTCAAACATACACATACATTCATGATTTAACTTGCTAAAATATGTTGCATGTATAGATACACTTAGGATTAATTAAATCATTTAATAAGACATTCAATAAAGAGAGAACTAAATCAAATTAATATATTTAGAAAGTGACTTAAGGTAGGGATGAAAGAGAGCAATCCTCTTTTCCTCTCTTTATAACACTTAGTTGCTATGTGTAATCAAATGAAATAAAAGAAAACATAAATTAAAATTCTCAAATCAATTAAACTACTTCAAGTGAAATCAACCTTTCATGTTAAATTGAATGCTTATAGACTTAGACAATACAATATTAATGCCTAACAAGACTTACCACACAAGCCTTAATACACACATTAGAATTAAGTCACCACTTATAGCTCTAAGTTAGGACGATGTATGATGTGATATATGTTTTATTTTATGATGCATTGTTTTAGATTGAATGTTAGGATATATGCTTCATAGACTGGATGATAGGCCAATTTTAGCCTAATCATGTTTTCTACAAGGGATAATGCATAAGAGTTGCTTAAAAATAAATGTGAGTGCTCTTTTTGTAGGTTGCTTAAATCCTTAAGCATAATCCAAGTTACATGGCTTAGTTACCCATGTGGGTGCTAAGTCCAAATTATAAATACCGCTTGGGATTATATGTATATTTAGCTAACCTCTATTTTGCTGTGTAGTTAGATTTACTTTTCCCACATAAATATATTTTTTGCAATAGGAATTAGGATTAGTTCTATGGGGATTAGGATGAGTAGTGGTAGAAGGCTTTGTCCTGGGGTGCCCTGTGATGCCTTTAAAGTAAGCACCATCCAAATTAAAGAAGGAACCAAATCAAAAATGGAGATATGAAGAAAGAAGACCCCATAGCATTTAATACAATTATAATTATTCTTTCATATTCCAGTTGTAAGGGTATTCCTACCATCTTTTCTCTTTGTTGTACATGGTACTGACACCAACCTTTTATTCTTTTATGATAGTTTATATAATTGTTTGATGTTATGTTTACATTATGCATTAGATGGCATGCTTTTGATAGTTACTTAAATGATTGATGCTTTAATGTTTTTTGGATATGATTAGATCTTAGGTAAAAAATAACTTTCTACCCAACTAATCACTCATAACTAAATTTTAGATAACTCGTAACCTCATCATAAAGCCTAAGACATAAATAAGATAATTAAAAGATTTTGGCAACCCCTTAGCTGTATCGTTGAATGTTTCACATCATGCATGCATATTCTTTCTCTCTGAACATGAAGGATCTCCATCCTGCATGATAAAGGAATGCTTGACTTGTGAGGGCATCCCTTGTGGTGGAGAACACCTTCTTCTAGTTTATTTGACCCATAACCTATTTCATCATGCATTTAGGCATAATAAATCCTAAAGCCTCAAAATGATGTGTCTATAATGAAATAAAATTTGAAAAGATTTTGCATCTATATTAAGTCATATACCATACCACTCATGCTCTAGTCTCTTAGAAGTGTGTTTAGGACTTTAGTCTCTTTCTAATTAAATAACTACCCTAGCTATCTTGAAATTCATAAGATTGGATTATATGGTTTTAAAACTGTAGGAGGAGTTAGCGGCACCACTTGTGCTTATAAGTCCGTAAGTGACAATTTATTCTCTTATGGAAGTTACACTTATGTCCACCTATCGCTTAGATTTAGTCATTAGTTTGTACTAAAGCTCCCTAGATTTAGGATTTATAGCTATCTATTTCTTTGGGCTACATAAATCATCATCTCTTAGGCATTCCCACAACCTTATGTTGGTGGATTATAAGCCCTAGTAATCTAATTAAATTTCAACTCAAAACATATAAATCTCCTCAACT
Organism: Cymbidium sinense; assembly: GCA_021442155.1. Taxonomy (NCBI): domain Eukaryota; kingdom Viridiplantae; phylum Streptophyta; class Magnoliopsida; order Asparagales; family Orchidaceae; genus Cymbidium; species Cymbidium sinense. Next base: position 16,029 of record JAKCPB010001036.1, read on the forward strand.
TCAAAATTATAAAGCCTAATCATAGGATAGATTGGAATGCTCACTAGGCTTTCTAATATCATGAGCATTTCCTACTTATTTTAATTGGATTCCAAAAATAAGTCTTCTCCTTGAACTTTCCCAATTGATTTTCCAAATATATCCAACTTTGATACCTAACCTTGAAATCTTTAGATGATAATTGTCTACTTTTGATCGAGTATTCTTAAGAAATTTCATTTCCTAAGATATAATTAACTATGGAGGCTTGCCTCCATAGAACTTAAGAACCTAGTTTAATATAAACCCTACTTTAATTCATGTAAAGTGGGAGAAAATCTCACATTTGACCCATCATGCTTGGAGTCTTTATTATGTGATTAGGTCTATTATAGGTGATGCTTTTTTATCTTTTGAGATAGTACATCATACCTCAATGTTATACCATCACCTCAAAAGTACCCCACTAATCCATGGTGTCCCCCAAAAATAAATAAAAAACACCACGGGCCTCACATTATTCATTGAATCCTCTCAACATCATCCTTTCTTTGAGTTTGGATGTCGATCTTCTTCAAGAAAAGGGTTCTTAGACTCATAATATTGATTAATACACCGGTCAACCAACTGATAGCTGTATCTGCCAACATCCATTATAATTAAAAGAGGCGCTCGGCCATCCCTGGAGTAAGTCTTCATCGCTGAATGTAATTCCTAAGATGTCCTTCGAGTGGCATGCCTCCTCTTTAGTAGTGATCAGCTCAGCTAAGCATATCTCTAGATCAAGTAAGGCCTTGATTAGAGATTCCATCATCCATTTGGATAAGATAAGGGCATTGCATAAGCTTAACTTAGCTAGAAACTTTCTAAGGTGAGGTTGGACATTGTAATCAACTCTGGCTTGGTCCTCCATAAGCATATCCACGGGTGGAGCATCCTATGGAGGGGCTCTGCCACTCGAACCAATGACTTGCTTACCCTTATCCTGAGGTGTTACCATAGAGGTAGAACATTGCCTCTGCATAGGTTGACTTCAATGACTTCTGAATGATGAGCTTGTGGAAAATTCTACCTTTCATCGGCATACAACTTTTCTTATGGGATCCTCGAGTCACTTGACTCCAAGTCAATCTCAAGAGGTGAACCCAATTAATGAGATAGATCCAACTCAATCAAAAGGAAATGATTGGAACTACTATAGCTATTATTTTTATTTAGACTCAGAGAGCTTTCAATAAGAATAAAATCAAGAGCACTAGAAGTAGACAATATATAAGTAGAAATAGCTTTTTTTCATTAATTTCTTTTTGGGTGGAGGTACATGATAGAAATCAAACAAAGTAGGTGGAGTAAAGGATTTAGTTCCTTTATCAGATACATGCTCTGCCAAGAAGAGGAGCTAGAAGAGTGGTAGCTAATGGGAGGGAGTAACTCGATGGTGGTGCACCGGACTATCCGGCAAGTATGGTGAGTTATTGTTGCTGGGATGTCACCTTCCCGATTGTCCTTGCAACTAGCAAACCTTCTTAGTGTTGAGGTTTGCTACTTCAACCTGCAAGGAAAGCTTCTTGATCTTAAAATGATCTTCTAGAGGTTTAGGATAGGAAGATATCCTAAACTTCTTGGTCTTAAGAGGATCGCAAGTATCCCCAAGGATTACTCTAACATAACCGGATGGTTGCTAATAAGTATTCCTTAGGGATAACTATGGCTCTCAACTTGTAGCTACACTCAAGCTAGTCCTAAAAGTGATACAATCCTAAGACATGGCCCAACATGTATGGTAGGGGAAATATCTAAGATCATCACTCTTGCCCACCTCCTTCTTAGTTTCCGGTAAATAAAAGTCAAGTATCTTTAAGAGATTCTAAAGATTTTTCTAACTTCCTCCTCTTGAATGAATGTGGCTTATTCAATCTATCGATGAGTAGGTGGAAAGTAGCTACCTAGTGATCGATATGAATACCACCGGGTAGGCTAAAGGTGGTGAAATGGTCATGCTGGTGAGATGGCTAGTATGATTTCCAACGTGATGGAAGAAGAGGTGTCAAAGGAGGTTGCTGAGCTCATAATCTCTGCTATTGAACTTTGGCTTCCCCTATCCACTAATAACAACCGCCTCGATTCTTCTCAAACATCTTCTAGGCTTCGACCTGATGATTGGTCGAGAAAGAAATGTTGGCTTTCTCTTTAGCAAGCCACCTTGTTAATTAATTTCTCAAATATTATGATGGTAAAGCCCTAAAGAATGAAGGTGATAATGGATATTCTTGAGAAGAATCTCAAATGATGTTTGAATAGCTATAGTTTGCATTTCATGCTCTGTTGCACCACCGAAATATAATCAACAATACTCATTGAGTTTCTATTTCTAATAAGGTCAAACCTAAGCTAAGCAAACCTCTGATGAAGAGGTGCTAACTACAAAAGTCTTCACCAACCATATAATTTAAAATCAAATGATAAACTAATAGAAAATAAAACCAGAAAATATACCAACTCTAATACCTCTAAAATAATGTATCATGCTTAATGCCACTAAATGATCTTGAAGGATGTTGGTACAAAATCTAAATAAAATAAATCTAAATAAAAACCTAAACATAAAAATAAATAAATAATCAAACCTAAGCCGTAAACTACAAAAAAAAGCCTAAACCTAAAATAAATAAAATAAAATAAACATAAACCTAAACTAAAATAAACTAAACTAAAATAAATAAAACCTAAATCTAAACCTAAAATAAACTAACCTAAACCCAAAAAAATAAAATAAAATAAACTAAAAAATAAACCTAAACCTAAACTAAAAATAAACCTAAAATAAAACCTAAAACCTAAAACTAAAAAAATAATGTAAAAACCTAAACAAAAACCTAAATTAAAAAAAAACCTAAACCTAAAAAATAAAATAAAAATAAAATTAAACTAAAAAATAAAAAATAAACCTAAACTAAACCTAAAAAAAAAATAAATTAAATAAAAAAAATTTAAACTAAATAAAAGTTAAAATAAATAAACTAAACTAAATAAAAAAATAAACCAAAATAAAAAATAAAAATAAATTAAATTAAAATAAATATAAAATAAACAAAAAACTAAATAACCTAAACCTAACTAATAAAAAAACCTAAATAAATAAATAAATAAAATAACTAAACCTTAAATCTAAACTAAAATAAAAATCCTAAACCTAAACCCTAAAAAAAAAAACCCTAAATAAACCTAAACACTAAAACCCTAAACCTAAACTAAACCCTAAACCCTAAAAAAAAACTAAAACCTAAACCTATAAAATCTATAAATAAACCTAAACCCTAAAAATAAAACCTAAAAAAATAAAAAAATAATACAAAAATAAAAAATAACCTAAAAACTAAACTCTAAACTAATAAATAATAAATAAAACCAAATAAACCTAAACTAAAAAATAAAAAACTATCTAAAATAATCTAGCTAAAAAAAAATAAATCCTAAACCTAAATAAATAACCTACTATAAAATAATAAACCTAAACCTAAAAAAAAAAAAAAACTCATAACTAAACCCTAAAACATCTAAAACTAACCAAACCTAAACCTAAAATAACTTAACTCTACCCTAAATAAAAATAATCCCAAACCCTATACTAATAACTAACCTAAACAAACTACTCTAAAAATCAAACCATGCTGCCTAAAAAAACTATAAACTACCTAAAAAATAACCATCAATCTTAATCAAACCCATAAACTGCTAGTTGTCTAAAACCTAAAATAAAACTAAACTAACCTATCTAATACTATGGCTTATCCCTTGCCCTAAACCTAAGCATCATCTACCTAAAAACTAACTCAACTAAACATCTAAACACCTACAAATAACCAAACCCTCTAAAAATAAATTCTACCTACCTAAACCTCAACTTAAACTTCACTTACTACCTCCTAAACCCTAGTCACCTCTCCTACCATCTAAATTACCTAACTAATCTTATGGCCAACTAAACTTTCCTAATGGATCATAAAAAAATCCTAAATGTTTATCAAAATTATCAAAACCTAAACCCAACCTAAAAAATAAGTTCAAAACTGCCTGCCATTTCCTAACCCTTTCCTATGTGGGTTTAGCTACTAGCTGATCATCTATCTGAGCCTATAAAATATGTTCTAAAATGACTCCGCCTAGAAACACTAATTAAACTAAACCTATCCTAAATAACCCTAAACTAAACTGCTTTAAATCCAAAACTATCATCTAAACTACTACCTACTATCCATCTTACCTAAACTTGTATCTAAAACCTACCTAATATAAATCTCTAGTTGTCTTCATCCTATAATCTAAAATTAATGTTGGCTCTATCCTAGTTGTAAACTAAACTTATAAACCTTATCCTATTGTCTAACCTCCCCCTATCCCCTATGGTCTACCCTACTAACCTAATGTCTACTAATAAACTACACCTAAACTATAACTAAACTCCTCCCTAAAAAAACAAAACCTAAACCTCCTAAGCATAATTAGAAAAACCCTAAACCTAAAAAATCTAAACCTATCTAACTCCCCTAAACCCTATACCATTAAGCACTATCCACTAAACCTATCTAAATAAATAAACCTAAACCTAAACCTAAAATCTAACCTATGTAAACCTAAACTAAATTAAACCCTAAAACCTAAACTATTCCCTAAATCTTAAACCGCCTTCCTAACTAACTAAACCTAAATAATATTAATAAAAACCTATTCATTATAAATTCCAAACCTATCTATAATAACTAAACCTATGTTCCTCCCCTAAATCTAAACCTAAATACCTATAAACCTAAACTATTCTAAAATCTAAACTAAACTATTATAACTAAATAAATAAACTATAAACCTAAACTTAAATAAACTCCTTAACCCTATCTATTCCAAACCTAAACCTAACCTCCATCCTAATACTAAATAACTAAACTAAATCTACATCTACCCTCCCATCTCCTAAAAATAATATTAAAATAAACCTAAATATAAATATAATAACTAAACTCCTAAACCCCTATCTAATAATCCCTAAAATCCTAAACTAAATAAACCTCTAAACTACTACCTAAACCTACCCCTTAAACTAAACCCTTCCCTAAACCCAAACCTAAATATTAATAAATAAATTCATAAACTATCCCACTATACTACCTAAAAATATAAAAAAAAAATATATAAAATAAATAAACTCATACCTAATGTAATTTAAACCTAAACTTCCCTATTTTAAACCTAAACCTCCTAAACTAACTAAAAAAATCTCATTCTAAAATGTCATACTATATAAACCTAAACCCTTATCTTAAACCCTAAATTTCCTCTAAACTATACTAATAAACCCAAATAAAAACTAAAACCTAAACTAAATCTAATAAATCTAAACCTAACTCTATGATGTAACCTAAACCTAACCTTAAAACCAACTAAAAAAATAAACTAAACCTTCTATCAACTTACTAACCTAAACCTCCTATCATCTAAACCTAAACCCTAAACCCTCCTAAACCTAAACCTCTATGTCCTAAACCTAAAACATTCTAAACCATAAACCTCTTAATATAAACTAAATCTACCTCCTAAATAAAAAACCCTAAACATAGAAATAACTAAGTTTATCCCTCTACCTTAAACTATAATAAAACCTAAAAAAAAAAAACCTAAAGCCTAAACCCTAAACCCTAAATCCTAAACCTAAACCCTAAACCCTAAACCCTAAACCCTAAACCCTAAATTAACCCTAAACCCTAAAACCCTAAACCCTAAACCCTAAAACATAAAGCTAAACAAAATAAAACCTAAAAATAAAATAAATAAAAAAACCTAAATCTAAATAAATTAAAATAATAAAATAAAATAAAAACCTAAACTAAAACCTAAACCAAAACCTAAACCTAAAAATAAAATAAAATAAACTAATAAAAATAAACTAAAAGAAAATAAATAAACCTAAATAAATTAAAATAAACCTAAATTAAAAATCTAAATAAATAAAACTAAAACCTAAATAAAAAATAAAATAAACCCAAATAAAATAAAATAAAACTAACTAAAACTAAACTAAAAAAAACTAACCTTAAAATAAAATAAAAATAAAAAAAAAACCTAAACCTAAAGTAAAAAATAAACCTAAATCTAAAATAAAAAAATAAATAAAAAAAATAAATTAAACCTAAAATAAAATAAATAAAACCTAAACCTAATAAAAAAAAATAAACAAAACTTAAACTTAAAACTAAACCTAATAAAATAAAATAAATAAATAAACTAAACTTAAACTAAATAAAAAACCAAAAAATAAACTAAAATAAAAATAAAACCTAAACTAAAAAAACCTAAACCTAAACTTAAAAAAAAAATAAACCTAAAAAATAAAATAAAAATAAAACTTAACTAAAATTAATAATCCTAAACCTAAACCAAAAAAAATAAACTAAATAAACCTAAACTAAAATAAATAACCTAAAATAAATAAACTAAACTAAATAAAAAAAATAAACCTAAATAAAATAAAATAAATAAAAAACTAAAAAATAAATTAAACATAAACTAAATAAAATAAATAAACCCAAACCTAAGTTCACTAAATTTTTTAAAAAACATAAACCCTAAATCCTTAACCCCAAACCCAAACGCTAAACCTTAAACCCTAAACCTACAACCCTAAACCCTTAAAAATCCTAAACCCTAAACCATAACCCTAAGCACTAAACTCTAAATCCCAAACCCTAAACATAAACCTAAAGTAACTAAATTAATTAAATAATAAACTTAAAACCTAATAATCATAAACCTAAACCTAAACTTAAGAATGGGCAAACCTTGATAAGGAACATCAAAACTCCTAGATCTAGCATAAAAGGAAGAGGCGCTATCATAAATGGTGGTGGGGATCTGAGTGCTAGTTGATATAGAGGTGGTGGTACGGGTTATTATGGAAGGAGAGATGGAGGTTAAAATGGTGGTGGATGAGATTGGGGATATGATGGTGGATCCCACTACTTGAGAGGCCGGGTGGTTAAAACTAGAGAAACCAAAGAAAATTAATCTAACTTATGGAACTATGTCTTTAAATAGAACTAATTATAATTTGATTCTAAACTCATTTTTATCTATGTCATCATGTCATAAAACTAAGTGTGTTACTTGGTTGATAAATCAAAAGAAGAAATGTTGAATATTTTATTCTCTGCTAAAAAAATAACTAAAAAACTAAACCCTAAACTAAAACCTAAACCTAAACCTTCAACCCTAAACCCTAAACCCTAAACCCCAAATAACCTAAATCCTAAACCCTAAACCCATAAACCCTAAACTAACCTAAACCCTAAACCCTAAACTATAAACTAACTAAACCTAAACTAATAAACCTAAACCTAAACTAAAACCCCTAAACCTAAACCTAAATAAACCCTAAAATAAAACCCTAAACCTAAACTAACCTAAACTAAATAAAACTAAATAAAGAAAATAAAATAAACTAAAAAAACTAATAAATAAACTTAAACCCTAAACCCTAAATAAAAAAACCTTAAAACTAAACCTAAAAAATAAAACCTAAAATAAATAACTAAAATAAACATAAATAAAATAAAAAAAAATAAAATAAAAACCTACACTAAAACTAAACCTAAACCTAAAAAATAAATAAAATAAACTAAAAAAAATAAAATAAAAATAAATAAATAAAACCTAAACTAAACTAAAAAAATAAAATAAACCTAAAATAAAAAATCCTAAATAAAATAAAACATAAACCAAAAAATAAACCTAAAAATAAACTAAAAAAATAAATAAAATATAAAACCAAAACCCTAAACTAAAATAAAAATAAACCTAAAATAAAATAAAATAAAATAAAATAAACCTAAACCAAAATAAAATAAACTAAACTAAAATAAATATAACCTAAACCTAAACCTAAAATAAACAAACCTAAACCTAAACTATATAAAATATAAACTAAAAAATAAACTAAACCAAAACTTAAAAAATAAAACCTAAAAAAAATAAACCAAAATAAAACATAAAACCTAAACCCTAAACCCTAAACCCTAAAAAAAACTAAAAAAACCTAAACCTAAACTAAATAAACTAAAATAAAATTAATAAACAAAACCTAAACAAAATAAAATGTAAAAATAAAATAAAATAAAAACATAAACTAAAACTTAAACCTAAACCTAAACTAAAAAAATATTTAAATAAAAAATAAAAAACTAAATTATAATAAAATAAATAAAAATCTAAACTAAACTAAAATAATTAAAAACTTAAATAAAATAATAACAGAACCTAAATAAAAAATAAAATAAACAAAAAATAATTAAAAAAAACTAAATAAAAACCTAAACCTAAAAAAAAATAAACCTAAAATAAATAAAAAATAAAACCTAAACCCTAATCTAAAAAAAAAAAAAACTAAACCTAAAATAAACATAAAATAAACTAAACCTAAAATAATAAACTAAACTAAAATAAATAAAACTAAACCTAAACCTAAAATAAACTAAACTAAAACCTAAACCTAAACTAAATAAAACAAATAAACTAAAAAATAAACCTAAACCTAAACTAAAAATAAACCAAAATAAACCTAAAATAAAACCTAAAATAACCTAAAAAATAAAAAAAAAATAAAACCTAAACATAAAGTTAAAAATATAAATAAAAAACATAAACCTAAAAAAATAAAATAAAAATAAACTAAACTAAAAAATAAACCTAAACCGGAATCTAAACCTAAAAAATAAACTAAAATAAATAAACCTAAAATAAATTAACTAAACTAAATAAAAATAAAAATAAACTAAAATAAAAATAAAAAATATAATAAACTAAAATAAATAAAAAAAATAAACTAAGTAAACTAAATAAACCTCAACCTACATGTTTACTTAATTTTAAAAAAAATGAAAAATAAACAAATAAAAAGACCCTAAACTTACAACCCTAAACCTTAAACCCCAAAAACCCTAAACCCTAATCCCTAAAGTTGACAACCCTAAACCTAAGACCTAAACCCCAAACCCTAAACCCAAAACCTAAAAAAAAAAACCTAAAACCTAAACTAACAAAATAAAACCAAAAATAAAATAATAAAATTCCTAAACCAAAATAGAATTAAAAAATAAAATAAACTAAAAACTTAAACTAAACCTAAACATAAACCTAAACTAAACCAAAAAATAAAATAAAATAAAAATAAAAACTAAACTAAAATAAAATAAATAAAACCTAAATGTAACTAAAAAAATAAAATAAACCTAAAATAATAAACCTAAATAAATAAAAAAACTAAACATAAAAAAATAAATAAAGTAAACCTAAAATATATGATAATAAAAACAAAATAAAAACCTCAACCTAAAAAATAAACCTAAAAATGAATAAAAAATAAGACCTAAACCTGAAACTAAAAAAACCTAAACCTAAAATAAATAAAATAAAATAAACCTAAAGCTAAACTAAAATAAATTATACCTAAACCAAAACCTAAAATAAACTAAACCTAAACCCTAAAATAAATAAAATAAAATAAACTAAAAATAAACCTAAACCTAAACTAAAAAATAAAATCTAAAAATAAACCTAAAATGAAAACCAAAAACCTAAATCTAAAAAATAAAAAATAAAAACCTAAACTAATTGAACTTCTAACCATGGTGGTGAATGGTTATGGTCGAGCAATGGTTATTATGAAATAAGAGATGTAGGTTACAAAATGTCCGAAGAGATGAGATATGATGGTGAATCCCTCTCTAGAGATGGGTTTGATGGGAACTGGAGAAATTGAAGAATGCTAGATCCAATGCTATAACTATGTCTAAAGAGACCCTCTAGTTATCTGTGGCTTTTGATTTGCTCTATGCATGCTCATTTTTTGATCTATCATATTGTCTTAGAAACTTGGTGTTACTTGGTTAATGAAATAATAAGAAATGAAGTTGAATTTATTATCTCTAAAAAAAATAAAACCCTAAACCCTAAACTAAAACCCTAAACCTAGACCAAACCTAAACCCTAAACCCTAAACCCTAAACCCTAAAACCCTAAACCTAAACCCTAAACCCTAAACCCTAAAAGTTAAACCCTAAACCCTAAATCATAAACCCTAAACCCTAAACTCTAAACACTAAATCCTAACTAACCTTAAACCTAAAATAAAAAAGCTAAAAAAGCTAAACTTAAACTAAATAAAACTAAAATAAATAAATAAAAAAACCTAAACCAAAATAAAATAAAAAAATAAAATAAATTAAAAATAAAATAAATATAAACTAAATAAAAACTTAAACCTAAAAAATAAGCCTAAATTAAAGACAAAATGAAGCATAAACCCTAAATTAAAAAAAAAAAACCTAAACCTAAAAAAAAATAAACCTAACTAAAATAAAAAAACATAAACCTAAACCTAATCCTAAAGCTAAACCCTAAAAAAAAAATAAGTTAAACTAAAATAAACCTAAACCAACTAAAAATAAAAACCTAAAATAAAAATAAAATAAAACTTAAAATAAAAAAACTAAAACATAAACATTAAAATAAATTAACAAACCTAAACCTAAACCTAGAAATAAAAATAAAACCTAAACCAAAAAAATAAAATAAAAAATAAAACTAAACAAAAAAAAAATCAAATAAACCTAAAAAAAGTAAACTAAAAAAAAATCTAAACTAAAATAAATAAACATAAAAGAAATAAAATAAACTAAATAAAAAATAAAATAAACCTAACAAAAATAAAAAAATAAAATAAATTGAAATAAATAAAAAAATATAAAATAAATTAAATAAACTTAAAGCTATGAGTTTACTTAATTGAAAATAAAAAATTGAAAAAAATAAAAAAAAACCTACCCCTAAACCCTAAACCCTAAAACTAACCCTAAACCTACAATCCTAAAGCCTAAACCCTAAACTTAAACCCTAAAACCAATAACCCTAAACCATAAACCCTAAACCCCAAACCCTAAACCCTAAACCCTAAACACTAAAACCCTAAAACCTAACCTAAACTACATAAACCTAAAAAAATAAAAAATAAAACCTAAACATAAAAAAATTAATAATTAAAATAAAATAAACCTAAACTAAAACCTAAACCTAAAACCTAAACCTAAACGTAGAAAAAAATAAAATAAAAAATAAAAACTAAACTAAAATAAAATAAATAAAACCTAAATAAACTAAAATAAACCTAAAAGTAAAAAAAAATAAATAAAATAAAACTAAATGTAAAATAAAATAAAATAAACCTAAAATAAAAGAAAATAAAAAACTAAATAAAAACCTAAACCCAAAAAAAATAAACCTAAAATAAAACTTAAAAATAAATTAAAAAATAAAATCTAAACCCTAAACAAAAAAACTAAACCAAAAATAAAAAAATAAAATAAACCTTAACCTAAATAAAATAAACTAAACTAAAATAAATAAAACTTAAACCTAAACTCTAAACTAAATAAAATAAAGTAATCTAAAAAATAAAACCTAAAAATTAAACTAAAATAAAAACCTAAAACCTAAACCTAAAAAAATAAAATAAAAACATCCTAAACCTAAAAGTAAAAAATAAATCTTAAACATAAAAGAAAAAATAAAAATAAAACTAAACTAAAAAATAAGAATAAACCTAAACCTAAACCAAAAAAATAAACTAAAATAAAAAACCTAAACTAAAATAAATAAACCTAAAATAAATAAACTAAATTAAACAAAAAATATAAAATAAACCTAAATAAAAATAAAAATATAAAATAAACTAAAATAAAAAATAAATTAAATAAACCTAAACCTACCGATTTATTTAATTTAGAAAAAAAACCCTAAACCTTAAACCCTAAACTTTAAACCTTAAACCGTAAACCTTAAACCTTAAACCTTAAAACCTACAACCCTAAACCCTAAGCTCGAAACCACAAACCCTAAACACTAAACCCTAAAAACAAAAAAAAAACCTTTAAATAAACTAAATAAAACCTTAAAAAAGTAAATAAATAAAAACCTAAACCTAAATAAAATAAAATAAAAAAATAAAACAAACTAAAACCTAAACCTAAACCTAAACCTAAACCTAAATGTAAAATAAAATAAAATAAAAAATAAAAATAAACTAAAATAAAATAAATAGAAACCTAAACAAAACTAAAAAATAAAATAAACCTAAAAATGCAAAAACTAAACAAAATAAAAACTAAATGTTAAATAAAAATAAAATAATCTTAAAATAAAATAAAATAAAAACTAAATAAAAACCTAAACCTAAAAAATAAACCTAAAAATAAAACCTAAACCCTAATCTAAAAAAAAACTAAACCTAAAATAAACTTTAACCTAAACTAAAATAAACTAAACTAAAATAAATAAAACCTTAACCTAAAATAAACTAAACCTAAACCCTAAACTAAATAAAATAAAATAAACCAAAAAAATTAAACCTAAAAAAAAAACCTAAAACCTAAACCAAAAATAAATAAAATAAAACCTAAACCTAAAAATAAAAAATAAAACCTAAACATAAAAAATAAAATAAAAATAAAACTAAACTATAAAATATGCATAAAACTAAACCTAAACCTAAAAAAATAAGATAAAATAAAAAACCTAAACTAAAATATAAAAACTAAATTAAATAAAAATAAAAAATAGACCTAAATAAAAATAAAAAATAAAATAAAGTAAAATTAAAAAATAAACTAAATAAACTTAAACCTATCGGTTTACTTAATTATAAAAAGTATCCTAAACCCTAAACCCTAAACCCTAAATTCTAATCCCTAAACATAAAAAACTAAACCAAAAGCCTAATCCATAAAAAAATAATAAACCCTAAACCCTAAATTAACCCTAAACCCTCAAAACCCTAAACCCTAAAGCCTAAATATTAAACCCTAAACCCTAAACCCTGAACCCTAAATCCTAAACACTAAACCCTAACCCTAAAACCTTAAACCCTAACCCTAGCGTTAAAAATCCTAGAACCATAAAACCTAAAACCCTAAACCCTAAATCCTAAACCTTAAACCCTAAACCCTAAACCTTAACCATAAACCGTAGACCCTAAACCTAAACCTAAAGTTACTAAATAAATTAAAAAATAAACCTAAAACCTAAAACCTAAACCTAAACCCTAAGAATGGGAAGAACCTTGATAAACATCATCAACCTACTAGATCTAGGAGGTAATGCAAGGTAATGGTTCGATGGGAACTAGAGAAATTGAAAAATGGTTGATCCTATCTGCTACTTATGGAACTATGTCTATATGGTAGAGATTATTCTTCTTATCTAGTGATTTTGATTAGCTCTATGGGTGCTCATTTTTTTATCTTTGTCATCTCTTGTGTCTTAGAAAACTTGGGATGCTTCTTGGTAGATGAAATTGAAAAGAAAAAAATATTAAATCTGAATTTGTTCTCTGTTAAAAAAAACCTTAAACCCTATACTAAAACTTAAACCCTAAACCTAAAACCTAAACCCTAAACTCTAAACCTCAAACCTTAAACCCTAAACTAACCCTAAGTCTTAAATCTTAAAGCTAAAAACCTAAACCTAAGCTAAATAAAATTGAAAATAAAAGAAATAAAATAACCTAAACAAAAATACAAAAATAAAATCAAATAAAATAAAAACTAAAACTAAAACCTAAACCTAAACTTAAAAAGAAAATAAAATAAAAAATAAAACTAAACTAAAATTAAATAAATGAAAACTTAAACTAAACTTGAAAATAACAAACCTAAATCAAATAAAAACTAAACCTAAAATAAAATTAAAATAAACCTAAAATTAAATAAAATAAAAACTAAATAGAAACCTAAACCTAAACTTAAATAATAAATAAAACTCAAACCCTAAGCGAGAATCATACCACTAGCCCAAATGCCCGTTTCGATTTTGCATTCCCTCTGGATTGGCGTTCTGTAATTGGCGCTTCTGATGCTTCTCTCCGAAGGTATCGGCTCTATGTGACATCCTTGGATTAGAGCAATGGCGAGGCTGGTCTCTAATCGCCTGTCGCCTCGACGCGCCACCACCGCTTTGCTCTCCACTCGGTTTTCCGATTAAATGCAATGCACTGTTGTTAAATCATTCAAAGATGCTTTATCTAGTAAGATCCCTAGCTCAATGCTTAACATCTTATCATGGATAAGAATGTGTCGATGTTGAGAAACTTGCTAAGCCCTTGAGTTCACTTTGGTGGGTAAATTCTCCTTAGATGCCCGACTCTTGATAATATTCGCTCTTTCTTTCATAGTTTAAAATTATCTGCACTTTCTATCTGTCGACATCCCGCCACATTCTTATTCAACTCTCAAATGATTTAGATTATTCAGTTGTTCTTACTTTGTGCATAATTGTCAAATGCTTATTGAAATGGTTGCCCCTCTTTGATGTTAAAGAGGAATCTCCCATTGTCCCTCTTTGGCTTGCTTTTCCTCACATCAATACATTATGTCACTCATCAAGTTTTGTTTGTCTGGCCCTTTTGGTAGGCCTCCAAATAGACCAAGCAATGGCCACTAGATCTAGGCCATCGTCTCAGATTCTCGTTGAGATAGACATCACAAAAAAAAATATCCCAAAGAGGTTTGGATTGGCTCAAAAATTTGGATATAGTAAAAAGTCAATTTCAAAAATTTTCTGTTTTTGCACTCACTACAAGATTCACGCACATCACTGTAATGCTTTGTGCTTCATCCTAATCTCTAAAAAATTTACCACGAATATGAATACCATTAATGGAATGGGAAAACCAATACTAGCATATGTGCCTAAAGATACTCAAAAGAACCTCTCCCTACACTTCCTACCGACCGTCTAGTGGAAAATACTCTGACCTTGGTACTAAAACAACCATTGAGGGGTGTGACGATACCAATGGCAATTTACCTAACCTCACCCCTGCTTGTAATAATCTAGTTTCCCACGATAGCTCTTTGCTTCATTTAAATCTACTAAAATCTGAATGGTAGCCTTATATTGGACACCCAATTAAACAATTTGAATGGGAATCATATAATGGACCAAAACAATGATGACCCTATGGCTTCATAACATATTGAGAAAGATATTTGTATTACGAATGGTGCCAGAACTTCCCCATCTATTTCCCTTTAGAGTGATAATCAATTGAACCCAATTTCTCACACTCTATCTGATACGGAAGAAGGTGAAATCCCCTCTTCTAAAACATTGATAGATTCTTCTACTATTCCAGAACCCAAAAATCAATCCCTTTCTGATGGAGATAATTTGGATTCTGATAGACCCTTTCAAATTATTAAAAACAAAAAACCCTACAAAGCAAAATTTTCTAATAATAACTTCACTAGAACCACTCGCTCTTCTTTCACCCCACACAAGTAATGTGTCATCATTTCTCTCCTCTCTTTCCTTTCTTTTTTACTTTTCCCTTTTGGTTGTCCCCTTATGATTAATTTTCTTATTTGGAATATATGGGGTTGTGGGTCTCTTCCTGTCCGCAATCATGTTAGAGTCTTGTGTTCATAATATCAAGTTACTTGTTCTTATTGAACCTTTCATTAATTCTTCTAAGATTGCTTTTATCGCTAGATCCCTTGGTTTTCATAATTTCTTCTTCAATCTTAATAATAAATTTGGTGCTTTTGGCACAACTCCATCACCATTTCCATCATTGATGATCTTGACCAATTGGTTAATGTCAAAATCTCCTTAGGTGACTTATCAACTTTTGGCTCTTTTATCTATGCTTCTTGTAATAGAGCTGGTAGGAACATCCTTTGGAATCACTTACGCACCTTCGCTTCCTCGGCTAACCTTCCCTGGTTGGTTGGAGGTGATTTCAATACTATCATAGCTAGGGGAGGATGTTCTCCTAACCTTCATTCCATGGAGGACTTTCAAATATGATCCTTGATTGCAATCTGATTGACATTGGTTTCACTGGGTCTAACTTCATGTGGCACAACTCTAGACTTTGGCAGCGTCTTGATAGGATCCTCTTTAATTCTCTTTGGATCAATCAGTGGCCTACTACCATTGTTGAGCATTTGAGCGTAACTTTGTCGACCATGCTCCTCTTTTGATTTCCTTCAAAATCCCCCTAACTCGCCTACTCCCTCTCCTTTTAGATTTCAAAATATGTGGACCCAACATAGTGACTTCACCAATGTCGCTCACCAATTGGATGGCCCCTATTTTCCGGATAATTGTTAAAGGTATGACTCTTCTTTGGCTTAAGCTCAAAAGACTTAAACAAAATCTCAATTGGTGGAACAAACACATTTTAAAACCTTTTCACAAATCTTAAATCTATGGAACAAGAGGTTTGTTCTCTTGAAGAGGTCGCTCAACCCATCCCAAACTTGAGGAGTTGAACATTGCCAAGAATAACTTGGTTAATTATCAAAACATGGAAGAAACCTATTGCCAAAAGCCGCAAGCAAACATATAATGGTGAAAACACCGTGTATTTTCATGCCATTTGTAATAAAAAAAGCATTAAACTCGATTAAGAAAATTAAGAACTCTAATGGTGAATGGATAATCGATAATAATGATATTAAGGATTCTGTCATACATCATTTCCAAACTTTATTAAATTCTAATCCATTGCTGGGAACTTTATCAAACACCCATCTTATCCCTTCTATGATTAACAGTGAGGATAATCATTTACTCACTATGTGTCCTTCCGAAGAGGAGATTAGTAATACTCTTATGAACATGAACACTGACTCTATTGCTGGCCCTGACGGCTATACGACCCACTTCTTTCAGCATTGTTGGCCATTTATTAAAACTGACTTAGTTGATGCTGTTATTGATTTCTTTGATGGCAATCCTCTTCCCAAATACTTTTCAAGCACTTCTATTGTCCTTATTTCCAAAACTAACAATCAATCTTGGGGTGATTTTAGACCCATTAGTCTTTGCACCTTTTTCAAAACTCATTGCTAAATTAATAAATAATAGGCTTAGCCCTTTGCTTCCTAAAATCATCTCCCCAAATCAAACCGGTTTTGTTAAACACAGAGCAATATCGATAATATTCTTCTTGCTCAAGAGGTTCATGACATTGATGTCCCTTCTAGAGGAGGCAACATCTTATTCAAACTAGACATCACTAAAGCCTTTGACAACTCTCATGAGATTTTCTCTTTCAAATCCTGAATTTTTTTGGTTTTTCTAATAGTTTTATCCAGATTATAAAAAGGTGTATCACAAATGTCTAGTTTTCGATTATCATGAATGATGAGTCCATAGGTTTCTTTCCTTCTAGCCATGGTTTGAGGCAAGGTGACCCACTCACCTTCTCTTTTATCATCGCTATTGAATACACTGAATCCTTAACGATCTTTTCGCTAATAATCCTAATATGTCTTTTAAAACTCATGGAGGTTTCCTATTTCATCTTAGCTATGATTTCATTATCTTCAACGCTCCTTCAACATGTTAAAACCATTAAGAACCTCCTAAATGATTTTGGTAAAGTTAGTGGTCTTTTCTTAATGAAGGAAAATGATTTATTCTTTCAACTAAGATTCCTCCTAATAGACTTAACCAAATATCCGAATTACTAATTTTAAGCAAAATCAACTCCCTCTTAATTACCTTGGGGCTAGCTTTTAAAGGCCAAAAAAGATCACACCTTTTGATGATCTAATCAAAATTTCTAACAAAATTTCGATTTGGGAATTTCATTTACTATCTTTTGGTAGGCTTACCTTGATCAAGAGCACTCTAAATTCCATGCCTATATACCTTCTTCAAACCATTGTGCCTACCAACTCTACCATCAATAGAATTGAGCGTCTCTTAAACAAATTTTTTTGGGGAACCAATACCTCCTCTAAAAGAATGCACTGGTCATCTTGGTCTAAAAGTTGTGGTACTCTTGAAGAGGGAGGTTTGGGATGTAAATCCATCAAAGAAGTTATCAATGCCTTCTCCTACAAACTTTGGTGGAATTTTAGGAGCAAAATAGTCTTTAATTTCATGACTTCTAAATATTGCCGGGTAAACATCCTCTCATTTTCCCTTTAACGGGTGATTCTCCTATGTGGAGAAGACTTTGTCTCCAAATGGGATGCAAAATCCTTAATTTTTTGGGGCATAAACTCGGCAATTCCTTCTTTTGGCAAGACAACCGGAGTGGTTGTGGATCCATTGATGACTTACTCTACACTCACTCCACTTTCGCTATTAAAGTTAATTCATACTAGCAAAACCACAAGTGGAACACTAGTAAGATTACTGATTCTATTCCTTCCACTTTCTAAATATGATTACTAATATTCCTATCACTCCTAACAATCATGATCATTATCTTTAAGCTTTCTCATAATGGGGATTTCAACCTTAAAATGTGTGGCTTCACACTAAAGACACTCGATTCTTCTATTGTGTTCTCCAAAATTTGGAATAACAATATCCCTTCTTCTTACCTGCTCTAACTTGGCATATCCTAAAAAACTTTATTCTGTTGACTCTTTGTTGTAAAGGGTTTTATTTACCCTCTAAATATCAATGTTGTTCTCATATTGAGAATGTTAACCATATTTTGTTAATGGGGCTATTGCCTCTAAAATTTGGATTTGGTATGACATCTATTCAACATGCCAATTTTAATTGTTCGTTACTTTATATCAACTTCTTGAAGTTTACTTTGATAATGCAATTAAAGGTCATATTAAAATCATAATCACCATTACTCTTATTTGGTTCATATGGATGGACCGAAATGAAGCTAAACATCGTGGGATTCGTATGAATCACATGAGGAGTATTGCTAGAACTAAAAACAAAATTTGTGACTTATTTGAAGCCAATTTAATTCATCACAAACATTTTAAAGGCTGTAAATTGTAGCCAATAAACTGGGCCTCAACCTTCCGCACTGCTTACTATCGAAATGATAGAATGGTTTTGGAAAACCTCTTGATCATATTAATAAAATTAATATTGATGGCTCTATCTCATAATGGCTCTTGTGGAGGCATTTTCGTGGATTCTAATGGTATAGTCCTATGTGCATTTGCTTATCCCCTTATTTCTAGATCGTCTTAGAGCTTATATCCCACAAAGCTCTAGAAATTTGTCTTCAAAATGGTTGGCTCAATATTTGGATAGAGGTGGACGCTCTTCACCGATTGACCTTTTGACCTCTACCAATATGAGCAACTTGTTTGTACTACCTCCTCAAGCAAACTAGGGCTCTTCTCTCTCAATTGAATTTTACCATCACTCATGTTTGGCGTGAAGGTAACGCCTGTGTTGATTACCTTGCAAATCGTAGACAGAGATCATCTTCTTTGATCAATTTACATTACCCAAATACTTACGTGGTCCGTTAACTTGGACAATTGGCTTCCTTACCTCTAATCTAATTCTCCTCTTCGCCTCCTTTTTGGTTTTGTTTCCTTGTGTTCTTTATGGATACTCCTCATAGATATCATTGCTATCTTGTGCTCTTTGCCATGACTTGTTGCCTTTACCCCTTCTCCTTTAGTTGAAAGATTTTTGTTTTTGGCATTTACAATACTATGGGGTAGATGTTGAACTATATGCACATCAATCTCCTGAATTGGAACCCAGTTGAGCCTTGTGTTACCTGTTACTGGTTTTATAACTGTAATCCCACTTGGGACTTTAATTTCATTGATACATTCATTTCTAAACTGAGAATTAACCATCTGAGGAAGTTATCTGTTTTGATGGGCTTAGATTTTAGTAAACTTCTTTAACCGCTTTTTCACCGACAATATGGTTGGAGCATTGCTACTACCCTATGTTGCTTCTAGGCAATGGATTAGTGTGCATTATGCTAGTTGCAATTTTATTTTGATGATTATAGCTTTCGATGCTTACATTCCTTGGGACTCTTTCTCCTTCAAGGCCTAATTCATAAAGATTTCAACACTTATGTCGAAAGGATTTTGGTTGTGTTGCTTCGTGACTTTCTCTGTATAACAGTCGCCCTTGCTTATATTATGCCTAACCTCAAAGATGCTTTCCCAAGGGAAGAAATTGTAATACCGATCTCTTTTAATGGTTATTTTGGTCTGAAATCCTTGTACTGGAATAGACTGGGTTTAATTACTTTTTGGGTTTTGGAGGTTTGCTGCCATGGTTGTTTGTTGATTTGTTTATTGATTTGGTTTTTTAATCCCTTTGGGTTCAAGACTTGATTTTTTACGCTTCTCCCAATTTTCCTCCGCTATTTTTTTTTCCATCTGCTACTATCTTAGCAAGTTCTGGTTTTGGACCTTTATTGTCTTAAAATTCCTGCTTGGTAATGATGTCTCTACTTGGAATCATCTTCTTATTTTATATTCTAGTGGCTTACAATGTTGCATTAGTTGCTCTAATGGGAGTGACTTTCGATTGTCGGATTATTTTTGGTCGGTTACTCATTTCGTGGTATGGAATCATATTCATCATTGTTTATATTGTAATCTGCTATCATTTGTGTACCTTCTTGGATTGGAGTGTCATTTCTGCTTGAGAGGTACTATCCGATGTTACCTATGCTGTTAAGACTTTGATGTGGATTTGGTTTATTTGATTAGTTGTCTGTGCCTTAACGCTATAGTATCCCTTTAGTGCTTATAGTATTGCTATCAGCCTAATCAACCTGCTCTACTTGATCTTAACCTATGGTTTGTATACTCAATGATTGTTATTATGGCCGGGGTATTTCGCAAGGATTGTTGAAATGGGATATTTCGTTGTTATGAATGTTCCTTATGTGGTAGCTTTTCCGATTTTCACCATGATTTGTCATGTTTGACATTATCTTTTATCTCTTAATCTGTCGCTTTAATGCTATAATTTTGTAACTTAGTTGACTTTGTGATTTACCTTTCACGGTTTCTTAATCTCAATGCATGAGGTTGCTTTGTTTGGCTTGGTTCCAGAGATGCTTTTCATTATGGTCCCCCATCTCATGATCCTATTAATGGGATTCTAAATGTTGTCTCCATCACATTTGCTTCATTCTCTTGATATGGTGATGATATTGTCAATTAGGTGTGTTTGTAATCCACTCAATCAAACCTTCTACACTCCCTCAATGGTTTGTTATTATGATGGTCGTGATATTTTCACCCATTTTGGTTTGGTAGTAGCTCTTGTGAAGTAACCCTTCTCAAGTTTGATGCACACTTTGCATCCGCCCATCCTCGTGTGACTGAGCTGAGCCTTCTCTATCTTTTTTTTTCTAAATTTTGTGACTTTGCATTTTCACATCATATTGTCAGACTACTATAAGTTCTAATTTTGTCGCCTAAATTGCTCTTGACCACCTTCCTTTTTCTCTTGGTTTTACCACTTGGGCCATTCTCAAGTCCCCAGAGTATTGGTCACAATTTGTTTTTGGTTTATTATGTGAATCTAATCAGATCTTTTGATTGTTTTAAAGTGTTCTATTACTTTGTCAGACTTAGACTGGGATTTACTTAGTTTAATGTAGTTTTGAGCAATAAACTGAGTTTATCCCCTTTAAGGATCTTGTAACCCTCTTTCTGTGGTAATAAAATACCCCTCATGGGGCTTCCCTATAAAAATAAAAAATAAAAAAATAATAAAAAAAATAAAACCCAAACCCTAAACCAAAAAAAATCTAAACCTAAAATAAAAATAAAATAAATATAATAAAATAAACCTAAAATGAAATAATATAAACTAAAACAAATAAAACATAAATGTAAACCTAAAATAAACTTAACCTTAATCTAAACTTATACTAAATAAAATAAAATAAACTAAAAGTATACCTAAACCTAAACTAAAAAATAAAGCCTAAAAAAACTTAAAGTACAAACCTAAAGCTTAAACATAAAAACTAAAATAAAATAAAAATTGAAACATAAAAATAAAAAATAAAAATAAAAAATCAAACCTGAACATAAAAAATAAATAAAAATAAAACTCAACTAAAACGTAGACCCGAATTTATAAAATAAACTAAAAAAACTTAAACTAAAATAAATAAACCTAAAATAAATAAACTAATCTAAATAAAAATATAAAATAAACCTAAATAAAAAGAAAAATTAAACTAAAGTCAAATAAATAAAAAAATAAACTAAATAAACCTAAACCTACTAGTTTACTTAATTTTAAAAAAAATTGTAAACCCAAAATCCTAAACCTTAAGCTCTAAACACTAAACCCTAAAACTATCCCAAAACCCCAAACCCTAAACCTATAAAGTTAAACATACAACCAAACACCCTATACCTTAATCCCTAAACCCTAAAGCATAAACCGTAAATCCTAAACCCTAAACCCTATACCCTAAGCCCTAAAACTCTAAACCCTAAACTCTAAACCATAAACCCTAAATTTCTAAACCCTAACCCCTAAACCCTAAACCCTAAAACCTACAACCCTAATATTAAACCCCAAAATCTAAACCCTAAATCCTAAGCCCTAAACTAACCCTAAACATTAAACCCCAAACAAACCCTAAACCCTAAGAATGGCGTAACCTTGACGCAGAACATCACGTCAACCAGTCCCTAGATGCAAAGGAGGTGAAGGCAGAGGTGGTGGTTATCGCAGTGGTTGTGGGGGATCTAGAGGGGCTGATGGATGTGGAGGTGGTGGTTATGAAGGCAAGAGGAGTGATTGAAATTATAGCCATGGTGCTAGAGGAAGAAAAGATTAGGGATATGATGGAAAATCCTGCTACTTGAGAGGTGGTGTTAGTTTTAATGGAAACTAGAAAAACTGAAGAACGACCAATCTGCTTATGGAATATTGTATTTATAGTAGAAATTATTCTACTTATCTAGGGTTTTTGATTTGCTCTATGGGTGTTCATTTTTTATCAATGTCGTCACTTGTGTCTTAGAAAACTTGGGGGTGCTACTTAGTTTTAAATCGAAAAGGATAAATATTAAATTTTAATTTAATCTTTGTTAAAAAAAACCTTAAACCTTAAACCCTAAATTAAAACTTAAACCCTAAACCTATAACCTAAACCCCAAACATTAAACCTTAAACCCTAAACCTTAAACCCTAAATCGTAAAACCTAACACTAAACATTAAAACACTAAACCCTAAACCGTAAACCCTATACCCTAAAACCATAAACCCTAATTGCTAAAACCTACAACCCTAAACCCTAATCCCTAAGAAAACCCTAAACCCTAAATCCTAAACTAACCTTAAACCTTGAATAAAGATGTCATTAGGAGTAGATCTAAAGAATGACCTAATCCTAACATAGTTATGGTAGCTAAAGAAAATATCTTCAAGAGACTATCTCTTGACTATTAGAGATTTTAATATCCTAAACTCTAACCCTAAATCATATTATAATACCATATATTATAATATAATGTATCATCATATATTTGAGCATGTAGTGATGTGTTTTGAATGTTTTAAGATGTTTTAAAATGTTTTAATATATTATGGTATTGTGCCCTATAGTATATATTAATATAAATCATAAAATTATTGATTTAATAAATCAGATGATGAAGTTTGTTAAATTTGAACTAGGAATTAAGTTGTAGTAGCAAAGGTGTTATATGCCACCTATAGTCTAAAAAGTAAGATTTTATGTTCAAAATAAATATTACATGTTGTAGCATCAAAAGAGAGACTTTAAAATGGTGGAATTTGGCCAAATTCATAATAGGTAGAGCATGGCAACATAATATATTATTTCAACTTAAAATATGTAAGTGTTATAACTCAAATCTGTAGTTTTTTATTGTTTAGACTAATTTTATGATTTTTTATCTTAAGCAATCCGTTGTGATGTGATATGCAATATAATATAATATAATGTCATAGTGTACTATAGTATAGGATGACATAACATAGTGTAGCATCATGCATTATAGCATATTATTGTTCATTACTACTTGTTGTTTAGCATATTTTAGTTTGTTATAATATGATGTAGTAGCGTTTATACTGGTATAATTGATAAAATTACTGATTAATAGGCTGAGATGATGGGATTTGGCCAAATATAAAGTAATATTTAGGGAACATCATTGGGGGTGTGCTATGGTGTGTCATTTAATCAAAAGAATTTAATTTTGCATCCAAAATAAATGTGACTTTTCAACCAAATTTTATAAATTTTTTGCTTAAAGTGAATCATTTTAAGGTGTAATGTAAGATAATATATTATATGAAAGCATATTAAAATATAATGTACATATATAACTTCATATATATATATGAATGTGGTGGTGTGTTACTAAGTGTTATTGTACATTTTAGCATGTTTTCTTTATTATACATTAGGTCAAAACTCACAAAAATGTTAATTTGAAGGTTGAGATGGAAGAATTTGGCCAAATTCATGGCTCACACCAAGAAGCAACACTAAAATTATGCTATTTTGTATTTCTAATAGAAAAATAATAATTTTACATTTAAAATGAACATTATTTATATATTTTGAGAAAACTTGGTTATTTGTTCCAATTAAGTGATTCTAATGAGGAGTAATGTTAGAAAATATATTATATTATAGCAAATTATAATATAACATAATATATTATATTATAATATAGTGTGTTAATTCACACTATAATAACATTATCATGATATTGTATAATTAGTTTGAGCTTGCACCATCACAAATCATAAAATATTGATTATAATGTTAAGATGATGTAATTTGAATTAATACATTGTTAGGAGTTTGGTTGAAGTATTAAAGGTGTGCATAAGAAAAGAAATAGAATTTGATGAGAATTCATTGCCAAGGACATGGAGGGAGATCCACAAGAGGATCACACATGCATTGGACATGACATGTGAGTGGTCTATGTCGAGGGCAAAGAAGAAGAAAATCTGCTAGGGATAAGGTTTAATTTTGATTTGATTATATGATTTATGGAAAGAAGATCAGCTGGGTATAAGAATCTATAATCCACCGATGATTAAGATCGAATTGTCTTTAATTTGTTCTATTTTAATTGATGTGGAGGCATATCGCTAGAGATATAAGCTCGAAATGCTAGGGATCATATTTGAACCTTTCACTGAGAAGCAAGTTTGGGCTATCAACCTGGGGATTGGGATTTGAGTTTGATTTCATAAATTTATTTGGATGTATCCGGGATAAGAGTTATTGGACTTCTTTGATTTAGACTCTATTGGGGAGTTAATTTGGCTCCACAAGGGAGGTTGGTTTTGAATTTGATTTATTTTCTTGACTTATTTATATATGATTTAGGGCTCTCCTGGAGAAGGTTATGATTTAACCCACCGCAAAAAACTAGAAAGGGTTTAATTTAATCTTAATGTATAGTACTGCAAACATGGAGCCACTAAGAAGCTATGCCTTGGCCTACCTTAGGTTACAACCAAAAGGATAGTCCAAGTCTGGGTAGAGCTAACCAACCTAATGGGATGCCTTTAGTGCAATGATAAAGCTAAAATAACAAACCAACATCTTTGAAGAGAGAACAACCGCTATGATCTCTTGGTAGCACAACAAATCAACCCACTTGGGGTGAGTACTGAATGCCACTAGGGACTTATATCAACTCAAGAGTAGTTAGGCGATTCCTATAAGGAGTTTTGTTGACACTTCCCTAAAGAGAGGATACATGCTTAGGAAATGGTCATTATGGGTATCCTCCTAATCTATGAGTGAATATATATTTTATTTATATGTTTGCGTGGACCCTATTTGTATGCAAGAGACCACACTAAGAAGGGGCTATGTCAGCCTTGACCTATCTTAGATTTACTGGACTAAGGATAAATTTGCACATCCATAGGATGGATTCTCCAACCATACGAGTGGTTACTCGAAAAGGGGAATTGTCCAATCTGATAGTAACCTGGGTAGTATCTAAATGGTGTCACAAAGGATGTCATCCAAATATAGTGCCCACATGTATTATCCTAAGCCTTAGAAAAGATAGCCTATAGCATGGTGGCCAACTCAAAAAACATATGACTTACATGCTTTGAGTGGTGTATTCTAAGGTGCGAGAACTAACCAACCTAAGGTGTATCCTTCAGCATGAGTGGTGTATCCACATAATGAGAACCAACAAACCTAAGGTGCCCTTATGCAATGATCAACCTGAAAGAAAGCTTGTAGGCTTACAACTTTCAAGTAATTGATCATCAGGATAGTCTATCATCGACAGGACATATGCTATCTGACCTAGAGAAACTACTAAGTGGAGCCAGGAAGGACTAGACCTAGACTTGAAGCTTAGAGAGAAAAAGCCACTAGGGGCTTATCCTAAACCTCAAATATCCTTGACCTAGTCACAAAGGCTAATCCAAGAGAAAGCGTAGACTCACATCCTCTAAATGAAGTCAACATGATGTAGCTTATCTACCACGAGGCCTACCAAAACTAACAAAGCTTGTTAGGTGGCAAAGAAGTAAGGAAGGTTACTTACATCTTCCAAACCAAGAAGACCATAAACTACACCAAATGTGGGTAAATATCTCAAACCCGAGAGAAAATTTATGTGTTTGTTTTATATGTTTATGTATAATTTACATTTGTATTGTGTCGATGATGGATAGGACGCAGCTTGGGTTCCTTACACCTACCCTAAACACATCATGGCGGCTTCACTAATAAGAATACTTTCAACATGGAAGAGATTAAATTTTAAATGGAATTTTAATTGATGATAATTTTTTTCAAACATGATTAATAATATTTTTTTAAGTAGAGTCCATTGATTGGAAGCATTTGGCACTCTCCCTTATGATTAATAAGCTGATAAGATCGTCCTTGGTAGCCTTTCCTACGGCAAAAGGGCCTTCCCGAGTGGGTTCAAACTTGCCTCCCATCATACGACAAGCAACAATCGGTCTCCTTAGAACTAAAATAAGATCTTCTACTTGGAAGGCTCTAGGAGGACCAACTTGTTGTGAGCTTGAATCATTTTAGCTTTGTACAACTCGAGGTTTTGGCATGCAGAATCTCTCTCTCCTCCAAACCTTTGAGCTCTATAATCGAACTGGCATAATGCTTTGTTGTGATCTTGCTACCCACAACTATCCTTAGTAATAGGAATTGGATTTCTAATGGTAGAATGACTTCAGACCAATACACTAAGGAGAAAAGGAGTAGAATGAGTTGGAGTTCTATATGTGGTGCGGTAGGCCCATAAGGCTTCATCTAACAGCTCATGCCACTATCTCTTATTGTTGTCAAGTGTATTCTTTAGTATTTGGATGAGAGTTTTATTGAAGGAATCTACTAAGCCATTTTCCCTCGGGTAGTTGATTTTAGAATATCTTCAATCTATGTTGTGTCTCCAGACAAGTTGCTAATCTCAGGGCTCTTGAATGCAATACCATTATCAGATATAATTCATCAAGACACTCAGAAAATATATACAATATGTTCCTAAAACATTAGAGCACATGATGAGCTGTGACCTCTTTGAGTAAAAATTGCCTTTGCCTATTTAGAAAAGTAGTTAGTAGCAGCTAAGATGAACTAATGACCCTTGGAAGAAGGAGGATCAATCCCACATATATTTTAACACTAAAGGCCATGAGGCCAATGTAACATGTAGATTGTTGGGTGGGACCCACTATGTATTTAACATTGGTGGCTCGCTAGCGGTATCCATACAATCTTTGATCATTGATGGCCAATAGTATCCTTGTCTTGATCTTGGCTTTCATCTGACTAGATTTTTGGCTCCACATAATCTTGAGTATACTTGGGTCATAATTTTATGGGCTTCGTGTTTTTCTAAACAACGTAACCACATATGATCGAAAGACTGTCGGTATAAGACACCATCCATAAGAGCATAGGAAAGTGCTATCTGCTTCATCTAATAAGCTTGGGACTCCTCTTGATATAGTTTGCATTTATTTAGGTAATCCATGAATGATTACCTCCAATCTAACTCCTCATCCATCTTGCCAGTGGAAATCTCCCCTTCAAGAGAGTACTTTTTGATGAGTTCAATATCAAAAAGGGATAAGAATTTTCGATTTTGGGCCTTTATTGATATGGACAAGACACTACCATTGCCGGTCCCAAGTTCGGATGCAAAAAGTGGAGGGTTGCGTTAGGTAGTGCAACCAAAGATAAATTTGTCAAAATAATCATGACATGAATCATTTAAATCATTGAAAGATTAGGCGAAGTGACGCTATGTATGCTAATAGTGAAAAATGTGCTAAAGCCGTGACGCTCCGTGTTAAATAAGCAAGGTTCCCACATTATGGATGCAGTAAAGAAGTTAGTCCATGAAACTAGAATTAGGTTAGATCTTGGAATGTAACTCTTACAAAAAAATTAATGGAATTAATAGATATTATGGTTCATAGAAAGATAAATATTTTATGTGTTCAAGAAACTAAATGGTTGGTGAGAAGGCCAATGAGATTGATAGTTTAGGTTTTAAACTTTGGTATTCGTAAAAGTCAAACTAGAAATGGTAGGTGTGATTATAGATAAAAGTTTAAAGGATAATGTTATAAGTATTAATAGATGTGGAGATAGAATTATAGCTTTAAAGATTATTGTTGATACTAAGATTATCAATGTTATAAGTGTCTATGCTCCTCAAGTAGGTTTTGAGGTAAGCTCAAAAGAAAATTTTGGAATGAATTAGTGGATTAATACAAAAGATACCTCTTGAAGAAAAAAGTATTTATTGGGGAGATTTAAATAGACATGTTGGTAGAGTGGTAGAAGATTTTAAAAGTATTCATGGTGGTTATGGATTTGGAGTGACTAATGAAGAAGATAGGACTATATTAGATTTTGCCTTAGCTTATGATTTTGTAGTTGCTAATACTTTATTTAAGAAAAGAGATGAACACATTATTACTTATAAAAATAGATCTAGTAAAACACGATTTATTATTTTTGATAAAAAATAGATCGCCTAGATTGTAAAGATTGTAAGGTCATTCCAAGTGAAATTTTAAGTACCCAACATCGAATTATTAGTTTTAGATTTTAAGATGAAAGGTTGTAAGAGAAAAATAAACTTAATTATTGTCCTAGGATTAGATGGGGACACTTAAAGAACACAAATAAAAATATTTTACAAGCTACAAGAAATTAAAGTTTGGGATGTGCAAAGCTAACGTTATGTGGGAAAAAAAATAACTAAAACAAGTTGCAAGATGCTAATCAAAAGGAAAAGCTTCTAATAAGAATAGTTGGTGGTGGAGTCAAAGTGCAAGTAAATAGAGAAATAAGAAGACTAAAACTTGGTTTAGATCTAAAACTCGAGAATTGGGAAAGATATAAAATGGCTTGTAGAGATTCTAAGAAAGCAATATATGATGCAAAAAATTTAGCTTTTAGTGATTTATACAATAGATTAGATACCAAAGAAGGTGAAAGATGTATGTATAAGTTAGCAAACCAAAGAGATAGGAGAAGTAAAGATATAGTTCAAGTGAGGAGTATTAAGGATGAAAATAATAAAGTGCTTTTCTTAGAAAAAGATATTGAAAATAGGTGGATGAGATTTTAATAAACTTTTCAATGAAGGATCTGAAAGTACGATTGATTTTAGCAACCTTAATATCCTAAATAAAAATAGAGAATTTCATTTTATCGTCATATTAGTAACTGTTAGTGAAGCTTTAAAGAAAATGAAATGTGGAAAAGCAAGAGACCGATAATATTCCAATAGAAGTGTGGAAATGTTTAGGAGATCAAGGAATTTCTTGGCTTACAAATCTTTTTAATGTTATTTTAAAGACTAAAAAGATGTCAGATGAGTGGAGAAAGAGTTTGTTGGTTCCTATATTTAAGAATAAAGGTGATGCACAAGAGTGTGCAAATTATAGGAATTAAGTTAATGTGCCATACATTAAAATTATGGGAGAGAGTAATTGAGCATAGGTTACGATGTGATAGAAGTTTCTCACAATCGCTTGGTTTCATGCCGTAGATCTACTATGGATGCTATACATTTGTTAAGAGGTTTGATGGAGAAGCATAGAGAAAATAAGAAGGATTTAAATATGATATTTATTGATTTAGAGAAAGCTTATGATAAAGTCTCAAGAGATGTTCTTTGGAGAGTTCTAGAATAGAAAGAAGTTAATATTGGTTATATTCAAGTCATTAAGGATATGTATACTAGAGTCTCACTTGTGTCCAAACACAAGGAGGATTGACAAAATATTTTCCTATTTCAGTTGGATTACATCAAGGATCAACATTAAGCCCTTATCTTTTTTACTTTAGTTATGGATGTTCTTACGAGGCATTTACAAGAAGATGTACCTTGGTGTATGCTTTTGCTGATGACATTCTTCTTGTTGATAAGACTAGAGAGGGAGTCCAACAGAAACTTGAATTATGGAGGTCAACTTTAGAGTCTAAAGGTTTTCATTTAAGATCTAAAACTGAATATATGGAGTGTAATTTTAGTTGTAGAAGTTTTAGTGGTAGTGTTGTGACTTTAGGTGATCAAGTCATTAATAAGAGTGAGTGATTCAGATATTTAGGCTCTATTGTTTAAAATGATGGTGAAATAGATGGAGATATTATTAGTAGAATTAAAGTTGGATGGTTAAAGTGGAGGAATGCATCCGGCCTATTATGTGATAGAAAAGTTCCACTTAAACTTAAGGGAAAATTTTATAAGATGGTGGTAAGACCCGAATGACTTATGGTGCGTAATGTTGGCCAATAAAAGAGAAACATAAGACTAAGTTAAGTTACGAGATGAGGATGCTCAAGTGGATGAGTGGCTTTACCCTTAGAGATAGAATGCAAAATGAGTATGTTCGGGAAAAAGTTGGAGTAGCTCCTGGTAGATAAGATTAGGGAGAGTCACCTTAGATGGTTTGGCCACATAAAAGCGCCTACTGCCGATGACCCGATTAGGAGAGTAGATGCATTAGATTTGCCTTATGTTAAGAAAGGTAGAGGTAGACCTAAAAGACTTGGTTAAGATGTATAAAAATGATCTTAGTATACTTGAATTAAATGAGAATTTGACATAATAAGACACAATTGGAGACAATGATTCATGTACACCCACCTAGTGGGATTAAGGCTTGTTGTTGTTGTTGTATTGATATGGACTCATCCTCTGGACATGCTAACTCATTGGCAAGCTTAGCTCAAGATACGCTATGATGTTCTCTCCTTGAGAAATATTATAAATGGTAACCTATAGGATTTGGGCTAATAACTCAATGGTGTACTTATGGTAGCGATAGGGCATGAGCTTTATAACCTTATAGGACCCAGTGATTTGGTTGATAACTAGCTGAGAATCTTCGAAGATGTTGATGCTCTGGATGCTTAGAGTAACGTCTAACTCTAGACCGGCAAATGGAGCCTCATATCTTATTTTGATGTTGGTGCAAGGATTAGACAGATGATATGAGAATCTCATCACACTATGATCCAGAGTGAAGAGAGCTATTCCTACCCTCGACTTTCCTAGAATAGTATATGATGGTTTTTCTCTTCTTAGAGAGGAAGCTGCACCATCAAAGTACATCTCCTAGCGGTGAATGCTTGTATCCCCTAAGTTCATGATTATTCATTGAGGAGATCATCAGTAAGTGGAAAGTCAGTAGGAAGTGGGTGTGCTGTTAAGAAATCCACTAGCGTTGGTCGTGTCATGAGATATTGTAGAGGATTGATCTTAGAAATTAAGTTCACCTTATGAGGAAGCATGTAGTGTCGTAGCTTTTGGGATGCAAAGATTAAAGCTAGGCAATGCTTCTCAATGGGTGTATAAATACCCTTGATAGGGATTAGATGATGTCTAAGTTAGTAGAGTGCATTTTTCTTCCCTTTGTCATTGGCTTGGGCAAACAAAGCACCAAAGGAGTCATCTAACACAGTAGTGTAAAGTATGAGAGGCTTGATCGTGATAAGGGCTAGTAGAACCGGCGGCATCATCAGGTAATGCTTGATGCCTTCGAAGGAATGCTCACACTTATCATCCCACTTGAACTTGGCATCCTTTTTGATAAGAGCTGAGAATGGCTGACATCTTCTCGATAAGTTGGATATAAAGCATCTTAGATATGCCATATGCCCTTGGAATGATCTGAGTTGAGTTAAACTTTTACGGGGTGGCATTTCTAATATCGCCTTGACCTTATCCAGATAGATTTCGATACCGTGGTGTCAGCCAACAAACCAAGGAATTTCCTTGAAGCTACTCCAAATGCATACTTCACGGGGTTCATTTTGAGGTTAAATTATCTTAACTATTTGAAAAATACTCTCAAGTCAAAGGGATGGTCTTCATTTTCTCTACTTTTGGGCACAAGATCAGCGACATAGCAGTCGACGTGATGATGAATGAGTTCGTCAAAGACTCCTATCTAAAATAAAATAAAAACCTAAAGTAAAACCTAAACCTAAACCTAAAAATAAAATAAAATAAACTAATAAAAATAAACTAAAATAAAATAACTAATAACCTAAACTAAACTAAAAAAATAGAATAAATCGAAGAATAAAAAACTTAAAATAAAATAAAAACTAAATAAAAAATAAAAATAAAATAAACCTAAAATAAAATAAAATAAAATAAAAACTAAATAAAAATATAAACTTAAAATATAAATAAAATAAACCTAAACCTAAACTAAAATAAACTAAACTAAAATAAATAAAACCTAAACCTAAACCTTAACTAAATAAAATAAAATAAACTAAAAATAAATTTAAACCTAAACTAAAAAATAAAACCAAAAAATAAACCTAAAATAAAAACTTAAAACGATAAACATAAACTTTAAAAAAAATCTAAACCTAAACCTAAAAAATAAAAAATAAAAACTAAACCTAAAAAATAAAATAAAAATAAAACTCAACTAAAAAATAAACCTAAACCTAAACCTTAACCTAAAAATTAAATGAAAATAAAAAACCTAAACTAAAATAAATATACTTAAAATAAATAAACAAAAATAAATAAAAATAAAAAATAAAGCTAAATAAAAATAAAAAACAAACTAATATAAACAAAAATAAACTAAATAAACCTAAACCTATCAGTTTACTTAATTATTTTTTAAAAATTCTAAATCCTAAATCCTAAACCTTAAACCTTAAACCTTAAACCATAAACTAAATAAACCTAAACTCGTTAATTTAAACAAAAAAAGTCATAAACTAAATCCTCAAACTAACCTAAAACCCTAAACAAACCTAAACCCTAAACCCTAAAAAACCATAAACCTTAAACCCTAAACTCTAATCCTTAACATTAAATACTAAAACATAAATCCTAAATCCTATGCCCTAAACCCTAAACCATAAACCCTACACCTAGAACCCTAAACCCTAAACCCTAAACCCTATCCCTAAACCCTAAACCATAAACCCTAACCCTAAACCCTAAACCCTAAACTCCAAACCATAAACCTAAACCTAAAGTAACTAAATAATTAAAAAAGAAATTTAATACCTAAAACCTAATAAGCCTAAACCTAAACCTAAACCCTTAGAATGGATAGAACCTTGATGGTAGGAACATCATCATCAACCGCTTAGTCTAGATCGCATGGAAGGCTGAGAAAATGCCATCGTAGTGGTGGTGGGGATCCGGGAGGTGTGCTGGATATGGAGGTGGTGGTCGGAGCAGTGGTGGTTATGGAGGTGGGAGGAGCAACGAAGGTTACAGCCGTGGTGGTGACAGAGTGAGAGATGAGGGAGATGATGGGGGATCCCGCTACTCGAGTGGCTAGAGTGGTTCTAATGGGAACTAGAGAAATTGAAGAATGGCTGATCTGATCTGCTACATATGGAACTAACTTTACAATAGAGATAGTTCTAGTAATCTAGTATTTTAGATTTGCTATATTGCTCATTTTTTATCTATGTTGATGTTTGTGTCTTAGAAAACTTGGTGTGTTACTTGGTTGATGAAATCCAAAAGAAGAAATGTTGAATCTGATTTTGTTCTCTACTAAAAAATAAAACCCTAAACATTAAACTAAAACCTAAAACCTAGACCTTAAACCTAAACCTTAAACCTAAACCTTAAACCCTGAAAACCCTTAACCCAAAACCATAAACCATAAACCCTAAACCCTATAAACTCTAAACCCTAAACACTAAACCCTAAAACCCTAAACCCTAATCCATAAACCCTTAACCCTAAACCTTAAACCCTAAACCAAAAACTCCTAAACATTAAACCCTAAACCCTCAACTAAACCTAAACCCTAAACTCTAAACCCTAATCCCTAAACCCTAAAAAGCTAAAAACCTAAACCTAAACTATAAAAAACCTAAAAATAAAATAAACAAAAAACCTAAACTAAATAAAATAAAAATATAAATTAAAATAAAAACCTAAACTAAAACCTAAACCTAAACCTAAACCAAAACCTAAGCCTAAAATGTTAAAATAAAAAATAAAAACTAAAAACTAAAATAAAATAAAATAAATAAAAACCTAAACTAAACTAAAAAATTAAAACCTAAATAAAATAAAACTAAACCTAAAATATAAATAAAATAAACCAAAAATGAAATAAAATTAAATGAAAATCTAAACCTAAAGAATAAACAAAATAATATGAAAATAAATAAATAAAACCCCTTAAACTAAAAAAAACCTAAACCTAAAATAAAAATAAAATAAACCTAAACCTAAACTAAAATAAATAAAACCTAAACCTAAAATAAACTAAACCTAAACCTAAACCTAAACTAAATAAACCTAAACCTACCAGTTTACTTAATTTAAATAAAAAACCCCTAAACCCTAAACCCTAAACCCTAAACCCTAAACCCTAAATCCTAAATCCTAAACCCTAAACCCTAAAACTAACACTAAACCTTACACCCTAAACCTAAACCCTATAACCCTAAAAAACTATAAACCATAAATATTAAACACTAAACCCTAAACCGTAAACCATAAAACTAACCTTAAACCCCAAACGCTAAACATACAACCTTAAACCTTAAACCCTAAACCCTTAACCTTAAAACCCTAAACCCTAAATTAACCCTAAACCCTAAACCCTAAACCCTAAATGCTAAACCCTAAACCTTAAACCCTAAAACCTTACACCCTAAGCCCTAAACCATAAACTAACCTAAACACTAAATCTTAAACCTAAAAACCCTAAACCCTAAAACTTAATAAACCATAAACTAACCCTAAACCCTAAGCTAACCTAAAACCCTCAAAACCCTAAACCCTAAAGCCAAAAATGCTAAGCTTTAAACCCTAAACCCTAACCCTATACCCTAAACCCTAAAACCCCAAACCCTAAAACCATAAACCTAAACTAAATATAACCTAATAATAAACTAAATAAATAAACCTAAACCAAAATATAATAAAAGGTAAAAAATAAAATAAAATAAAAACCTAAACTAAAATCTAATCGTAAACCTAAAAATAAAAGAAAATAAAATTAAAAAACCTAAAATAAAATAAAAAGCTAAACTAAACTAAAAAATAAAATAAACCCAAGAATAAAAAATTAAATAAAATAAAAACTAAACGTAAAATAAAAATAAAATAAACCTAAAACCTAAACTCTAAAATAAATAAAAATTTAATCTAAAATTAAAAGTCAAATAAACAAAACATAACAAACCAAAAACTAAACTAAAATAAATAAAACCTAAAGCTAAACCTAAAATAAACAATACTTAAACCTAAGCTAAATAAAATAAAATAAACTAAAAATAAACCAAAACCTAAACAAAGAAATAAAACATAAAAATACACCTAAAATAAAAACCTAAAACCTAAACCTAAAAAATAAAATAAAAACCAAAACCTAAACCTAAAAATAGAAAATAAAACCTAAACCTAAAGAAAACAAAAATAAAACTCAACTAAAAAATAAACCTAAACCAAAAAAATAATCTAAAATAAAAACCTAAACCAAAATAAATAAACTTAAAAAAAGCTAAACTAAATAAAAATTAAAATTAAAATAAACTCAAATAAGTAAAAAATAAACTAAATAAACCTAAACCTACCAATTTACTTAAATTTATATAAAAAAACCCTAAACACTAAGGCTTAAACTCTAAGACTAACCCTAAACCCTAAACCTTCAACCGTAAACATACAACTCTAAACCCTAAAGCCTAAAATCCTAAACCCTAAACCCTAAACCTAAAACCCAAAACCCTAAACCTTAAACCCTAAACCCTGAACCCTGAACCCTAAGCCCTAAACCATAAAAGACTAAAACCTGAACCATAAACCTTAAACCCTAAAACTACATCCTAAACCCTAAACCCTAAGCTTGAAATCTTAAACTAACCCTAAACCCTAAGAATGGGTAGAACCTTGATGGTAGGAACATCATTGTCAACTAGGCTTAATCAAAATCTAATGGTGGAGGTGAAGGTGGAGGCGGTAATTATTGCAGTGGTGGTGGGGGACCTGGAGGTGTTGGGGGATATGGAGGTGCTGGTCGGTGGCTATGGAAGCAGGAGGAATGATGAAGGTTACAGCTGTGGTGGTGGTCAAGGGAGAGATCAGGGATACGATGGCGGATCCTACTACTCAAGAGGCGAGGTTGGTTCTGATGGGAACTAGAGAAATTGAAGACTAGTCAACTGACCGCTATGGAATTATGTCTTTATAGTAGGCATGTTTATCTAGGGTTTTGATTTGCTCTATCGGTGCTCATTTTTAATCTATGCCGTCACTTGTGTCTTAGAAGAAATGTTGAATCTGAATTTGTTCTCTATTAAAAAAATTTAAACCTTAAACCATAAACCCTAAAATAAAATTGAAACCCTAAACCTAAAACCAAAACCCTAAACCATAAACTCTAAACCTTAAAAAACCCTAAATGCTAAACCCTAAACCCTAAACCCTAAACCTTAAAACCATAAACCCTAAACCTTAAAACTTATAATCCTAATCCCTAAACCTAAACACCAAACACTAAACCCTAAACCATAAACCCTAAACTAACCCTAAACCCTAAACCCTAAACTAACACTAAACCCTAAACCCTAAACTTTGAATAAAGATGTCATTAAGAGTAAATCTAAAGAATGACCTAATCCTAACATAGTTATGATAGCTAAAGAAAATTTCTTCAAGAGACTTTCCCTTGACTATTAGATATTTGAGTACCTTAAACCCTAACCCTAAATCATATTGTATAATCGTATATTATAGTATAATGTATCATCCTATATTTAAGCATGTAATGATGTGTTTTTGGATGTTATATAATGTTTTGAAATGTTTTAGTATATTATGGTATGCTGCCCTATAGTCTATATTAATATAAACCATAAAATATTGATTAAAAAATCAGAAGATGAAATTTGTTAAATGAAGTGGGAATTAAGTTATAGTACCAAAGGTGTGCTACGAAACTTGTAGTCTAAAAAGTAAGATTTTATATTCAAAATAACTATTATATGTTGTAGCATAGTATAACATCATATATCATAATATATTGTTCTACATTTTAAATTCTTTAGTATTTTATAATCATGCAAAGCACACTAGCATTATTTATAAATATGTTGACTTAGACTTTAAAATGGTGGAATTTGGCCAAATTCATAATAGGTAGAGCATGGCATCATCATATATTATTTTAATATTTGTAAGTGATACGACTAAAATATATAGTTTTTTATTGTTTAGACTAATATTATGAGTTTTTTATCTTAAACAGTCCCTTGTGACATCATATGGAATATAATATAATATATTATGTTATAGTGTCCTATGATATAGGATGCCAAAACATAGTGTAGCATCATGCATTATAGCATACTATTGTGTATTAATACTTGTTGTTTACCATATTTTAGTTTGTTATAGTATGATGTAGTAGAGTTTGAACTGGTATAGTTCATAAAAATACTAATTTATAGGCTGGGATGAAGGGATTTGGCCAAATTTAAGGTAACCTTTAGGGAACAATATTCGGGGTGTGTTATGGTGTGTCATTTAATCAAAAGAATGGAATTTTCCAACCAAAATGAATGTTCATTTTTCAACTAAATTTTATAAATTTTTTATTTAAACCGGGTTCATTTTAAGTCAGAATGTAAGATAATATATTATATGAAAGCATATTAAAATATAATGTACATAAAAATATAACTTCACATGTATATGAATGTGATGGTGTGTTACTAAATGTTATTATACATTTTAGTATGTTTTACGTTCGTTATAAAACATTGGGTTAAAACTCACAAAATTATTAATTTGAAGGTTGAGATGGAAGAATTTGGCCAAATTCAAGGCACAAACCAAGAAGCAACACCAAAATAATGCTATTTTGTACCATTTCTAATAGAAACATAACAATTTTATATCCCAAATGAACATTATTCATATTTTGAGAAAATTTTGTTATTTGTTCCTTTTAAGTAATTTTAATGAGATGCAATGTTAGACAATATATTATATTATAGCAAATTATAATATAACATCATATATTATAATATAATATAGTGTGTTAATTCACACTATAATATGTTTAGCATGATATTGTATAGTTTGTTTGAGTGTGCACCATCACAAATCATAAAATGTTGATTATAATGTTAAGATGATGTAATTTGAACGAATACATTGTTAGGCTTTTGGTTGAAGTATTAAATGTGTGCATAAGAGAAAAAAATTAAGAAAAGCTAAATTAAAATAAATAAACTAAACTAAATAAAAATAAATAAAAATAAAAAATAAAAATAAAAAATAAAAATAAATAAAAATAAAAATTTGAATAAACTAAATAAACCTAAACCTACCAGTTTACTTAATTTAAAAAAAACCTTAAACCCTAAGATAACTCTAAACCCTAAAGCCTAAACACTAAACTTTAAACCCTAAACCCTAACCCTAAACCCTAAACCCTAAAGCTGTAAACCTAAAACCTTAAACCCTAAAAACCTAAAAACCTAAACTAAAACTAAATATAACCTAAAAATAAAATATAAAAAAAACCTCAACCTAAAAAAAAATAAAAAAATAATAATAACCTAAATTAAAACCTAGATCTAAAACTAAAAATAAAATAAAATAAACAAATAAAAAATAAACAAAAATAAAAAAATTAAATACTAAATTAAACTTAAAAATTATAATAAACTTAAGAATAAAAAACCTAAATAAAATTAATACTAAAAGTATAAAAATAAAATAAACCTAAACCTAAAAATAACCTAAAAATAAATAAAAAATAAAACCTAAACCCTAAACTTAAAAAAAAACCTAAACCTAAAATAAAAATAAAATAAACAAAATAAAATAAACTTAAACAAAAATAAACTAAACTAAAATAAATAGAACCTAAACCTAAACATAAAATAAACTAAACCTAAACCTAAACCTAAACTAAATAAAATTATATAAAAATAAACTTAAACCTAAACTAAAAATAAAACCTAAAAAGAAGCCTAAAATAAAATCCTTAAACCTAAACCTAAAAAAAAATAAAATAAAATCCTAAACCTAAGCCTAACATTAAAAAATAAAACCAACACCTAAAATAAATAATAAAAATAAAACTCAACTAAAAAATAAATCTAAACCAAAACCAAAACCTAATCCTAAAAAATAAACTAAAATAAAAAACTTAAACTAAAATAAATAAACCTAAAATTAATAAATTAAACAAAATAAAAATAAAAATAAACTTAAATATAAATAAAAAATAAAATAAACTAAACTAAATAAAAAAATAAACTAAATAAACCTAAACTTACAAGATTACTTAATTAAAAAAACCATAAACCCTAAATCCTAAACCTTAAACCCTAAACCTACAACCCTAAACCCTAAATCCTAACCCTAAATCCTAAAACCCTAAACCCTAAACCCTAAACCCTAAACACTAAACCTACAACCATAAACCCTAAAACTACAACCATAAACCCTAAACCATAAACCTGAAACCCGAAACCCTAAAAAACCCTAAACCCTAAACCTCTAACCTAAACCTAAACCAAAAGTATCTAAATAAATTAAAAAAATAAACCTAAACACTAAAACCTAATAAACCTAAACCTAAACCCTAAGAATTGGTAGAACCTTGATGGCGGGAACATCACCGTCAACCTACCTTAGTCTAGATCTAGTGGTGAAGGTAGAGCCGGTGGTTATCATAGTTGAGGTGGGGGATCTAGAGGTGCTGGTGGATATGGAGATGGTGATCGGAGGACTGGTGGTAATGGAGGCGGGAGGAGTGAGGGAGGTTACAGTTGTCGTGGTGGTGTAAAGAGAGATCGTGGATATGGTGGTTGATCCTGCTACTAGAGAGGCTGGGGTGATTTTGATGGGAACTAGAGAAATTGAAGAACAACTGATCCAATCTACTACTTATGGAAATGTATCTTGATAGTAGAGACAGTTCTAGTTATCTACGGTTTTTGATTTGCTCCATTCATGCTCATTTTTTGTCTTTGTCGTCACTTGTGCCTTAGAAAACTTGGTGTGTTACTTGGTTGATGAAATCAGAAAGAAGAAATGTTGAATTTGAATTTGTTCATCATTAAAAAAAATAAAAAACCCTAAACCCTAAACTAAAACCTGAACCCTAAACCTAAAACCTAAACCTAAACCATAAACACTAAACTCTAAAAATCGTAAACCGTAAACCCTAAACCCTAAACCCTAAACTCTAAAACTTAAACCCTAAACCCTAATTCCCAAACCCTAAACCCCAAACCCTAAACCAATACATAAAATAAAGCAATCTTTAACCTAAACCTAAACTAAATAAAATAAAATAAACTAAAAATAAACCTAAACCTAAACTAAAAAATAAAATCTAAAAGTAAACCTAAAATAAAAACCTAAAATGTAAACCTAAAAAAATAAAATAATAATATAAACCTAAACATAAAAATAAAAATAAATCCTAAACCTTAAAAGAAAATAAAACTTAACTAAAAAAAAAAACTTAAAACTAAACCTAAACCAAAAAAAATAAAATAAAATAAAAAACATAACTAAAATAAATAAACTAAACTAAAAAAAAAATAAACATAAATAAAAATTAAAATTAAAACAACTAAATAAACCTAAACCAACCACTTAATTTAAAAAAAAAATCCTAAACCTTAAGCTAACCCTAAACCATAATGCCTAAACACTAAACTCTAAACCCTAAACCCTAACCCTAAACCCTAAACCATAAAACCCTAAACCCTAAAACCTTAAACCCTCAACCCTCAACCCTAAAAACCTAAACCTAAACTAAATAAAACCTAAAAATAAAATATATAAAAAACCTAAACCTAAATAAAATAAAAGATAAAATAAAATATAAACCTAAACTAAAACCTAAGTCTAAACCTAAAAATAAAATAAACTAAACTAAAATAAAATAAATAAAAACATAAACTAAACTAAAGAAATAAAATAAATTGAAATTATTTAAATCAAATAAAAACTAAATGTAAAATAAGAATAAATAAAGTTAAAAATAAAATAAAATAAAAACTAAATAAAAACCTAAACCTAAACAATAAACCCTAAAATAAAACCTATCAATAAATAAAAAATATAATGTAAACTCAAAACTAAAAAAAACCTAAACCAAAAATAAAAATAAAATCAACATATACCTAAACTAAAATAAACTAAACTAAAGTAAAAAAAAGCTAAACCTAAACCTAAAATAAATTTAACATAAACTAAATAAAATAAAATAAACTAAAAGTAAACCAAAACCTAAGCTAAAAACTAAAACATAAAAATAAACCAAAAATAAAAACCAAAAAATTTAAACCTGGAAAACTAAACCTAAACTTAAAAATAAAAATAAAACCTAAACCTTAAAAATAAAATAAAAATAAAACTAAACTAAAAAATAAACATAAACCTAAACCTAAAGCTAAAAAATACACTAAAATAAAATCTTGAAATAAAATAAATAAACAAAAAAATAAATAAACTAAAATAAATAAACATAAAAAATAAACATAATTAAAAATATAAACTAAACTAAATAAAATAAATAAACCAAAACTTATCATTTTACTTAATTTTTTTAAAAAAACCCTAAACCCTAAACACTAAATCCTAAACCTAAACCCTAAACCCTAAACCTAAACCCTAGAACTAACCCTAAACCTTAAACTCTAAACTCTAGATCCTAAACCCTAAACCCTAAACTAACCCTAAACCCTAAACACTAAACCCTAAACTAACCTTAAACCCTAAACCTTAAACTAAAGCTTAAACCCTAAATCGTAAACCCTAAACCCTAACCATAACACTAATCTTAAATCCTAAACCCTAAACCCTAAGCCTAAAACCCTAAACCAAAACCCTAAACACTAAAACCCTAAACCCTAAACACTAAACCCCAAACCCTAAACCTCTAAACCTAACACTTTAATTAAACCTTAAAACTTAAACCTAAAACTTAAACTCCTAAATCAACTATAAACTCCTAAATCTAAATAGAACTAACCTAAACTTAAACCCTAAACTCAACTATAAACTAAACCCTAAACCCTAAACCCTAAACTTATAACCTTAAACCTAAAACCCTAATCCCTAAAACCCAAAATCCAAAACCTAAACCCTAAACATTATACCCTAAACCCTAAAACCTAAACCCTATACCCTAAATTCTATAACCTTAGATCATAAACCTTAAACCCCAAACCCCAAACCCTAAACCCTAAACCATAAACCCAAAACCCTAAACCATAAACCTTAAATCCCTAAACCTTAAACCCTAAAAACCTAAACTAAATGAAACCTAAAAATAAAATAAATAAAAAATACCTAAACCTAAATAAAATAATAACATAAACTAAAACCTAAATCTAAACGTAAACCTAAACCAAAATATAATAATAAAATAAAATAAAAAACTAAATTAAAATTTAATAAATAAAAACCTAAACTAAATTAAAAATAAAATAAACCTAAACATAAAAAATTTAATAAAATAAAAACTAAACGTAAAAACCTAAATTAAGCTAAAAATGAAAAAAACCTTAAATAAAAACCTAAATATAAGAAAAACTAAAAATAAAATAAAAATAAAATAAACTTAAAATAAAATAAAGTAAAAACTAAATAAAAATCTAAAACTAAAATAAAACTATAAAAAAACCTAACAATAAATAATAAATAAAACCTAAACTCTAAATAAAAAATAAAAATAAAAATATAACCCTAAACCTACAACCCTAAACCCTAAACCCTAAACCCTAAACCCTAAACCTTAAACCCTAGATCCTAAACCCTAAACACTAAAACTAACCCTAAACCCTAAACC
Organism: Cymbidium sinense; assembly: GCA_021442155.1. Lineage (NCBI taxonomy): Eukaryota > Viridiplantae > Streptophyta > Magnoliopsida > Asparagales > Orchidaceae > Cymbidium > Cymbidium sinense. Next base: position 59,191 of record JAKCPB010001036.1, read on the forward strand.
CTAAATCCTAAAGCCTAAAAAATTATTAACCCTAAACCCTAAACCTAAACCCTAACCCTAAACCCTAAACCCAAAAGCCCTAAAATTTAAACCTTAAACTAACCTTAAACCCTAAACCCTAATCTAACCCTAAATCCTAAGCTATCCCTTAAACTCCAAAACCCTAAACCCTAAAGCTCAAACACTAAACCCTAAACCCTAAGGCCTAAACACTAACACTAAACCCTAAAGCCTAAAACACTAAACCCTAAAACCCTAAACCCTAAACCCTAAATCCTAAGCTTAAAACATAAAAACCTAAACCTAAACTAAATAAAACATAAAAATAAAATAAATAAAATAAAATAAAAATAAAATAATAAAATAAATAAAATAAAAACCTAAGCTAAACTAAAATAAATAAAAAACCTAAACTTAAAAATAAAATAAAATAAATAAATAAATAAAAATAAATAAAAACCTAACTAAAACTAAAAAGTAAAATGAACCTAAGAATAAAAAACCTAAATAAAATAAAAACTTAACATAAAATAAAAATTAAATAAAAATTAAATAAAAAACTTAAACTTAAAAAATAAACCTAGAAATAAATAAAAAATAAAACCAAAACCCTAAACTAAAAAAAACATAAACCTAAAATAAATAAAATAAAATAAACATAAACATAAACTAAAATAAATAAAACCTTAATCTTGTGCCCTAAACCCTGACCCTAATCCCTAAAACCCTAAACTCTAAACACTAAACATACAACCCTATACCCTAAACCCTAAATGCTAAACACTAAACCCTAAACCCTAAAATATAATCCCTAAACCCTAAAACTAACCCTAAATCCCAAACCCTAAACCTACAACTAAACCTAAACCCTAAAACCATAACCTCCTAAACATAACCCTAAACTATAAAACTAAACCTTAAACCCTAAAGTTTAAACCCTACCAATAAACCTAAACCTAAACCTAAACTAAACTAAACCTAAACCCTATACTAACCTCAACCTACTTAAACCCTGTTATCCTAAACTCCAAAGTTTTAAACCCTAAAGCCCAAATACTAAACCCTAAACCTTAAACACTAAACCCTAACCATAAACACTAAAGCTTAAAACACTAAATCCTAAAACCCTAAACCCTAACTCCTAAATAGTTAACCCTAAACCCTAAACCTAAACTAAATAAAACATCAAAATAAGATAAATTAAAAATACTAAACCTAAAAAATAAATAAAATAAAAACCTAAACTAAACTAAATTAAATAAAAAAAATCTAAACTTAAAAATAAAATAAAATAAAATAAAATAAAACTCAAATAAAAGATAAAAACCTAAACAAAATAAAAAATTAAAATGACCCTAAGAAATAAAAACCTAGATAAAATAAAAACTAAACCTAAAATAAAAGTAAAATAAACTTAAATTAAAATATAATAAAAACTAAATAAAAAACTTAAACCTAAATAATAAACCTAAAAATAAATAAAAAATAAAACCAAATCCCTAAACTAAAAAAAAAAAGCTAAACCTAAAATAATAATAAAATAAACCTAAACCCAAACTAAAATAAACTAAACTAAAACAAATAAAACTTAAAGCTAAACCTTAAATAAACTAAACCTAACCTCTAAACCCAAACTAAATAAAATAAAATAAAAAATAAACCTAAACCTAAACTAAAAATAAAACCTAAAAATAAACCAAAAATAAAAACTTAAAACCTAAAAATTAAAAAAAAAAAAACAAAATAAAAACCTAAACCTAAACCTAAAAATAAAAAATAAAATCGTAACCAAAAAAATAAAATATAAATAAAACTCAACTAAAAATAAATCTAAACCTAAACCTAAACCTAAAAAATAAACTAAAATAAAAAACCTAAACTAAAATAAATAAACCTAAAATAAATAAGCTAAACTAAATAAAAAATAAACCTAATAAAAATAAAGTAAACTAAAATAAATAAAATAATATACAAAATATATTGAATAAACCTAAACCTACCGATTTACTTAATTTAAAGATTAAAAAAACCCTAACCTAAATCTAGCTGAGCACAATACAAAATACTAAACTAACCATAAACCCTAAACCTAAATAAAATAAATAAATAAAACATTAACCCTAAACCCTAATTCCCAAACCCTAAAGCCATGGCTTTTTCAACCCAAACACTAAGGCAAACCTTAAACTCTCTAAACCCTAATCCGTAAAACCCTAAATCCTAATCCATAAACCCAAAACATTAAACCCTAAAATCTACAACCCTAAACCCTAAACCTTAAACCCTAAACCCCAAACCCCAAAACTAAACCTAAACTCTAAAACATAAACTAAAATAAAACCTTTTATTTTTTATTCATTAGTTATTTATTTATATTTTTTTTATTTTTGGTTTTATTTTAGTTTAGGTTTTATTTCTTTATTTTAGTTTAGTTTGTATTTTTATTTTATTTTAATTTTAGGTTTATGTTTTAGTTTGGTTTTATTTTATTTTATTTTTTATTTAGCTTAGGTTTTTAATTTATTTTATTTTTTTGGTTTTATTTAGTTTAGGTTTAGGTTTAGGGTTCAAGGATTGGGGTTTAGGGTTTAGGGTTTAGGGTTAGAGTTTATTTTTTATTTATTTTTTGTTTAAAGTTTAGGGTTTAGGGTTAGGTTTAGGTTTAAGGTTTAGTTTGGGTTTAAGTTTTAGTTTAGGGTTTAAGGTTTTTTGTTTTTTTCTTTAATAGATAACTAATTCTTCTTTTTTTTTATTAACCAGGTAACACACCAAGTTTTTTAAGACAGAAGCGATGACATAGATCCAAAATGAGCACGCATAAAGTAAAATCAAAAATAGTAGATAACTAGAATCATCTCTACTGTAAAGACAGTTCCATAAGCAGCAGATCAAATTGTTCATTCCTCAACTTCTCCAGTTCCAATCAGAACCACCCTAACTTCTCAAGAAGTGGGACCCACCATCATATCCTCGATCTCTCCCTCCACCACCATCATGACTATAACCTCTGTTCCTGCCATCAAGGTTCTGCCCATTCTTAGGGTTTAGGTTTAAGTTTAAGTTTATTAGGTTTTAGGGTTTAGGTTTATTTTTTAGTTTATTTAGCTACTTTAGGTTTAAGTTTAGGGTTTGGTGTTTAAGGTTTAGGGTTAAGGTTTAGGGTTTAGGATTTAGGATTGAGGGTTTAGGGTTTACAATTTAGTGTTTTAGGATTTATTCTTTTAGGGTTTAGGGTTTAGGGTTAGGGTTAAGGGTTTAGGGTTTAGAGTTTATGATTTAGGGTTTAGGGTTTAGGGTTTAGGGTTTAAGGTTTAGGGTTTAGGGTTGTAGGTTTAGTGTTGTAAGTTTAAGGTTCTTTTTATTTATTTTAGTTTATTTTATTTTTTATTTTTATTTAGCTTTATTTTTTATTTTAGTTTAGTTTAGGTTTATTTTTTGTTTTAGGGTTAGGCTTAGGTTTAAATTTCTTTTTTTTATTGAGTTTTAGTTTTACTTTCTTTTTTAGGTTTAGGTTTTTAGGGTTTTAGGGTTTAGGGTTTAGTGTTTAGGGTTTAGAGTTTAGGGTTTTAGCGTTTAGGTTTTATTGGTTAGGCTTTAGTGTTTAGTTTTTTTAGGGTTTGGGTGTAAGGTTTAAGGTTTTGGAATTTGAGTTTATGGTTTAGGGTTTTAGTGTTTAGGGTTTAGAGTTTAGGGTTAAGGGTTTAGGGTTAGTTTTAGGGTTAAGGTTTTTTTAAAAAAAAATTTGAAATTTTTTTATTTTTCTTTTCTTATTTTTAGGGTTTAGGGTTAGGGTCTAGGGTTTAGGGTTTAGGTTTTAGGTTTAGGGTTCAAATTTTAGTTTAATGTTTAGGGTTTTTATTTTTTTTTAATTTAGAAAGGAAAAAATTTAGATTCAACATTTCTTCTTTGTAATTTCATCAACCAAGTAACACACCAAGTTTTCTAAGACACGAGTGATGACATAGATAAAAAATGTGCATGAATAGTGCAAATAAAAAACCTAGATAGCTACAACCGTCAATACTGTAAAGATAATTCATAAGTAGCAGATCGGATCGATCGTTCCTCAAATTCTCTAGTTCCCATTAGAACAACCCCTATCGTGGCGGATTGCCATCATATCCACGATATCTGCTCGCACTACCAGTATAACCTCCATCGCTTCTCCATGCAACCACCCTTGCTCCAACCACTTCCATATCCACCGGTACCTCGAGCCCCCACATTTACGATGCAGCCTCGGCAGCCTCCACCTTTAGATCTGAGCACGGTTGGCGGTGATGTTCTTTGCCCATTCCTATGATTTAGGTTTATTAGGTTTTAGGGTTTAGGTTTATTTTTTAATTTATTTAGTTACTTTAGGTTTAGACTTAGGGTTTGGGGTTTATGGTTTAGGGTTTAGGCTTTAGGGTTTAGGGTTAGGGTTTATGGTTTAGGGTTTAGCATTTAGGGTTTAGAGTTTAGGGTTTAAGGTTTAACATTTTTAGGGTTTAGGGTTTAGGGTTTAGAGTTGTAGGTTTAGGGTTTATGGTTTAAGGATTAATATTTAGGGTTTAAGGTTTTCTTCTTTTTTTAATTAAGTAAACTGGTAGGTTTAGGTTTATTTAGTATATTTAGTTTATCTTTATATATTATAGTTTACTTTATTTTTATTTTTATCTAGGTTTATTTTTATTTTTTATTTAGTTTATTTTATTTAGTTTAGGTTAATTTATTTTAGTTTAGGTATTTTATTTTAGTTTATTCTTTAGGTTCAAATTTAAGCTCACGTTTATTTTTTAGTTGAGTTTTATAGTTATTTTATATTTTAGGTTTATGTTTAAGTATTTTTTTAGGTTTAGGTTTAAGGTTTTTAATTTAAGTTTATTTTTAGGTTTTAGGTTATTATTTTAAGTTTATTTTAGTTTATGTTTAGGCTTATTTTATTTTGTTTATTTTATTTTTATTTTAGGCTTAAGCTTTTTTTTAGTTTATGGTTTAGGTTTTACTTTTTTCTTTTATTTTATGGGTATATTTTTAGGTTTATTTTTTTAAGTTTAGGTTTTTAATTAGTTCTTATTTTATTTTAAGTTTATTTTATTTTGTTTTACCATTAGTTTTTTATTTTTTGAGCTTTTTTATTCCTAGGTTTATTTTATTTTTTTAGTTTAGTTTGCATTTTATTTATTTTATTTGAATTTATATTTATTAATTTATTTTATTTTATTTTGATGTTTAGGATTAAGTTTTAGTTTAGGTTTTTATTTTATTATATTTTGTAATTTTATTTAGTTATATGTTTTTATATATATTATTTTAAGGTTTTATTTAGTTTAGGTTTATGTTTTTTGGTATTTAGGGTTTAGAGTTTAGGTTTTTAGGGTTTAGGGGTTTAATGTTTAGGGTTTAGGGCTTTAAGGTTTAGGGTTTAGGCTTCTAGGTTTATGGTTTAGGATTAGTTTAGAGTTTAGGGTTTTTTTTTTTTATGGTTTAGGGTTACTTTAGAGTTTAGGGTTTTGGATTTTAGTTTTTTGGGTTTAGCGTTTAGGGTTTAGGGTTAGGGTTAGGGTTTAGCATTTAGGGTTTAGAGTTTAGCGTTAAGGGTTTAGGATTAGCTTACAATTTATGGTTTAGGGTTTAGGGTTTATGGTTTAGGGTTTTTTAGGGATTAGGGTTTAGGTTTTAGGGTTTAGGATTGTTGGTTTATGGTTGTAGGTTTAGGGTTTAGGGTTAGTTTTAGGGTTTAGGGTTTAGGTTGGGTTTAAGGTTTAGCATTTAGGATTTACAATTTAGGTTTAGGGTTTTTAAAAAAGTTAAGTAAACTAGTAGGTTTAGGTTTATTTATTTTATTTTATTTTTTTTAATTTTTTATAAGTTTTTTTATTTAGTTTAGTTTATTTATTTTAAGTTTATTTTAGTTTAGGTTTTTATTTTAGTTTATTTTTTTATTTATGTTTATGTTAATTTTTTAGTTTAGTTTTATTTTATTTATTTTTAAGGTTTAGGTTTATTTTTTTTTTATTTTAGGTTTAGGTTTTATTTTATTTTTTTAGGTTTAGGTTTTTATTTTAGGAATATCTTTAGGTTTTATTTTTTTAGTTTACATATTGGTTTATTTTTAGTTTATTTTAATTTATTTAGTTTATGGTTTAGGTTTAGTTTAGTTTTGGTTTAAGTTTAGGTTTTATTTATTTTAGTTTAGCTTTAGGTTTATTTTATTTTGTTTAATTTAAGTTTAGGTTTTTTTTTAGTTTAGGGTTTAGGTTTTATTTTTAGATTGTTTTTAGGTTTATTTTTTCGGTTTATGTTTTTATTTTATTTTATTTTTCTTTTACATTTAAGTTTTATTTTATTTAGGTTTTTTCTTTTTAGGTTTATTTTATTTTTAAGTTTAGGTTTAGATTTAGGTTTAGGTTTAAGTTTAGATTAGGTTTCTATTTAATTTTAATTTTTTATTTAGGATTAGGTTTTTTTATTTATTTTATTTTTAGGTTTTATTTAGTTTAGGTTTAGGTTTTTAGGTTTTAGGGTTTAGGGTTCAGTGTTTAAGGTTTAGGGTTTAGGGTTTAAGGTTTGGGATTTAGGGTTTATGGTGTAGGGTTTAGGGCTTAGGGTTAAGGGTTTAGGGTTTAGTATTTTGGATCTTAGGGTTTAGGATTTTGGTTTAGGGTTTAAGTTTAGGTTTAAGTTTAGGTTTAAGTTGAGGTTATTATTATTATTTTTATTATTTTATTTATGTTTAGGTTTTGTTATTTATTTTATTTTTCGGTTTTATTAAGTTTTGGTTTAGGTTTTTAGATTTTTAGGGTTTATGGTTTAGTGTTTAGGATTTACAGTTTAGGGTTTATGGTTATAGGTTTTAGGGTTTAGGGTTTAGGATTTAGGGTTTTACGCTTTACAGTTTAGGTTTAGGGTTTAGGATTTATGATTTAAGTTTGTAGATTTAGGCTGTCTGGTTAGTTTAAGGGTTTAGGGTTTAGGTTTAGGGTTTGTTATTTTTTATTTTTTTATTTTTATTTTTTTACATTAAGTAAACTTGTAATTTTAGGTTTACTTAGTTTATTTAGTTTATTTATTTATTTTAGTTTATTTTATTATTTATTATTCTATTTTTTATTATTTTATTTAGTTTTGTTAATTTATTATAGGTTATTTATTTTAGTTTAAGCTTTTTGTTTTTTTGTTTATTTTTAGGTTTAGGTTTAGGTTTAGGCTTATTTCCTAGTTTAGTTTTATTTTTATTTTTTTTAGGTTTAAGTTTTTATCTTATTTTTTTAGGTTAAGGTTTTAGGTTTTTATTTTAAGTTTTATTTTTTAGTTTAAGTTTAGGTTTATTTTTAGTTTATTTTATTTTATTTAGTTTAGGTTTAGGATTAAATTTAGTTTATTTTGGTTTAGCATTAGGGTTTTATTTATTTTAGTTTAGTTTATTTTAGTTTAGGTTTAGGTTTATTTTATTTTTATTAAGGTTTAGATTTTATTTTAGTTTAGGGTTTAGGTTTTATTTTTCATTTATTTTTAGGTTCTTTTTTTTGTTTATTTTTTAGGTTTAGGTTTTTATTTAGTTTTTATTTTATTTTATTTTAGGTTAATTTTTTTTTATTTTACATTTTGTTTTTATTTTATTTAGATTTTTTATTCTTAGGTTTATTTTATTTTAAGCTTAGTTTAGGTTTCTATTTATTTTAATTTAATTTGTTTTAGTCTTCATATTTTATTTTTTTTTAAGTTTAAGTTAAGGTTTTAGTTTAGGTTTTTATTTTATTATTTAATTTAGGTTTAGGTTTATTTATTTATTTTGTTTTATTTAATTTAAGTTTAGGTTTTTAGGGCTTAGAGTTTAGGGTTTAGGGTTTAAGGTTTAGGATTATAGGGTTTAGGGTTTTGGGTTTAGGATTTAGGGTTTGGGTTTAGGGTTTAGGGTTTAGGATTTTATGTTTAGTGTTTAAGGTTTAAGGTATAGGTTTAGTTTAGGTTTAGTCTTAGGTTAGGAGTTAGGTTTAGGGTTTAGGTTTTAGGTTTTAAGGTTTAGGAGTTTAGGAGTTTAGAGTTTAAGTTTAAATTGTTTAGGTTTAGTTTAGTTTAAGTTAGGTTTAGGTTTTAGATTTATTAGGTTTAGTTTAAGTTTAGGTTTAACATTTTGGAGTTTATAGTTTAGAGTTTAGGGTTAAGAGTTTAGGTTTAAGGTTATAGGTTTAGATTAGTTTAAAGGTTTAAGTTTAAGTTTTGTGTTAGATTTAGAGTTTAGTTTAAGTTTAAGTTTAGGAGTTTAGTTATAGTTTTAGTTAGTTTAGGGATTTTAAGTTTAGGTTTAGGAGTTTAGGGTTTAAGTTTAGGGTTTATAGTTTTAGAATTTTAGGGTTTAGGGTTTAAGTTTAGGAGGTTAGGGTTAGTTAGGGTTTAGGGTTTAGGAGGTTTAGGAGTTTAAGTTTTGATTTTAGGGTTTAGAGTTTAGCATAGGTTTAAGTTTAGTTTAGGTTTAAGTTTAGGTTTATTTAGGAGTTTTGGAGTTTAGGTTTAGGGTTTAATTCTAGAGTTTAAGGTTTATTTAGGTTTTTTTATTTTAAGTTAGTTAATTTAGTTAGGTTTATTTTTTTAAGTATTTATTTTAGGTTTTTTATTTTATTTTATATATTTTATAATTTAGGTTTTAGGTTTTAGGTTTAGGGTTTTAGGTTTATAGTTTAGGGTTGTAGGTTTTAGTGTTTAGGTTTAGGTTTAGGGTTTAGGGTTTAGGTTTTAGGGTTTAATTTAGGTTTAAGTTTAGGGTTTGGGGTTCTGATTTATAGTTAGTTAGTTTAGGTTTAGGGTTAGATTTATTTTTATAATTTTTAATTTTTAATTTTTAAAAAAATGTAAACTCTTTGGGTTTAGGTTTATTTTAGTTTAGTTTAGGGTTTTATTAGGTTTAGAGTTTAGGGTTGTAGGTTTAGGGTTTAGGGTTTTACGGTTTAGGGTTTAGGGTTAGGGTTTTAAGGTTTAGGGTTTAGGATTAGTGTTTAGGGAGTTTTAGGGTTTTGGTTTAGGGTTAGGGTTTTTTTTTAATTTCTTCTATTTTTTAAATTTTTTTGTTTTCTTTTTAAATTATGTAAACTCGTAGGTATAGGCTTATTTAGTTTATTAAGTTTATTTTTTTCATTTTAGTTTATTTTATTTTTAATTTTTATTTAGGTTTATTTTTATTTTATTTAGATTAGTTTACTTACTCTAGGTTATTTTATTTTTGTTTAGTCATTTAATTTTAGTTTATTTTATAGGTTTAGGTTTAGGTTTAAATCTTTTTTAGTTTATTTATTTTTATTTTATTTTTAGGTTTATGTTTATTTTTATTTTTTTGGTTTAGGTTTAGGTTTTATTTTATTTTTTTAGGTTTTAAGTTTTATGTTTTTTATTTTAGGTTTATTTTTTAGGTCTAATTTTTTTGTTTAGGTTTAAGTTTATTTTTTGTTTATTTTATTTTATTTAGTTTATTTTAGGTTTAAGTTTAGGTTTTATTTATTTCAGTTTAGCTTTCTTTTTTTTAGGTTTAGGTTTATTTTATTTTTTATTTTAGGTTTAGGTTTTTTTTAGTTTAGCGTTTAGCTTTTATTTTTATTTATTTTTGGTTCAATTTTTGGTTTATTTTTTAGGTTTAGGTTTTATTTAGTTTTATTTTATTTTATTTTAGGTTTATTTTATGTTTATTTTAGGTTTAGTTTTATTTTATTTAAGTTTTTTTATTTTTTAATTTAGTTTAGCTTTTATTTTATTATTTTAGTCTAGTTTTACTTTTTATTTTATTTTATATTTTAGGTTTAGTTTTTATTTTTATTTTATTTTTAGGTTTTATTTATTTTAGGTTTAGGTTTTTTTAGCTTTTTTAGGGTTTTAGGGTTTAGGGTTTAGGTTAGTAGGGTTTAGGTTTTTGGGTTTTAGGGTTTGGGGTTTAGGGTTTAGGGTTTAGGATTTAGGGTTTATGGTTTAGGGTTTTAGGTTTAGGATTTATGGTTTAGGGTTTAGTTTTTTAGGGTTTAATGTTTAGGGTTTAGGGTTTAGGTTTTAGGATTAGTGTTCAAGTTTTAGTTTAGGGTTTAGGGGTTTTTATTTTTTTAATAGAGAACAAATTCACATTCAACATTTCTTCTTTTTGATTTCATCAACCAAGTAACACACCATGTTTCTAAGACATAGCGGTGACATAAATCAAAATGAGCACACATAAAACAAATTGAAAACCTAGAAAACTAGAATTGTCTCATTATAAAGACATAGTTCCATAAGTAGTAGATCGGATTGATGGTTCTTGATTTCACGTTCCCATGAGGACCACCCGGTGTCTGGTGAGATCCACCATCATATCCCCGATCTCTCCTCACCATAATGTAACCTTCATTCCTTCTCCCACCTCGATAACCATGGCGCTCCAACCGACCTCCATATCCACTAGCACCTTCAAATCCCCACCACCCTGCTGATATTGCCTCATTTATGCCTCCAATTCTAGATCTAGGCGAGCATGGTTGGGGTGATGTTCTGTATCAAGGTTCTGCTTATTCTTAGGGTTTAGGTTTACATTTAGGTTTATTAGGTTTTAGGGTTTAGGTTTATTTTTTAATTTATTTAGTTACTTTATGTTTAAGTTTAGCATTTGGGCTTTAGGGTTTGGGGTTTAAGTTTTGGGTTTAGGGTTTAGGGTTAGGCTTTAGGATTTGGGGTTTAGGATTTAGGGTTTAGGATTTAGGGTTTAGGGCTTAGGGTTTTATGGTTTAATCTTTTAGTGTTTAGGGTTTAGGGTTTAGGGTTTAGGGTTTAGGGTTTTTTAGGGTTTAGGATTTAGGGTTTTTTAAGGTTTAGGGTTTTAGGTTTAGGGTTTAGAGTTTAAGGTATTGGATTTAGGGTTTAAGGTTTTTTTAAAAAATTAAGTCAACCGGTAGGTTTAGGTTTATTTAGTATATTTAGTTTATTTTTTATTTATTTTAGTTTACTTTATTTTTTATTTTTATTTAGGATTATTTTTTATTTGTATTTAGTTTAGTTTATTTATTTTAGGTTTATTTATTTTAGTTAAGTTTTTTATTTTAGTTTATTTTTTAGGTTTAGGTTTATTTTTTAGTTGAGTTTTCTCATTATTTTTTTTAGGTTTAGGTTTTATTTTTTATTTTAAATTTTAGGTTTAGGTTTTTATTTTAGTTTTTTACATTTAGGTTTTAGGTTTTTATTTTTAGGTTTTATATTTTAGTTTAGGTTTAGGTTTATTTTTAGTTTATTTTATTTTATTTAATTTAGGGCTTAGGTTTAGTTTATTTTAGGTTTAGGTTTAGGTTTAGGTTTTGTTTATTTACTTTTAAGATTAGGTTTTATTTATTTTAGTTTAGTTTATTTTAGTTTAAGTTTAGGTTTTTTAATTTTTTATTTTAGGTTTAAGTTTTTTTTAGTTTATGGTTTAGGTTATATTTGTAATTTATTTTTAGGTTTATTTTTTAGGTTTAGGTTTTCATTTAGTTTTTATTTTATTTTCTTTTAGGTTAATTTTATTTTTATTTTATGTTTAGTTTTTATTTTAATTAGGTTTTTTATTCTTAGGTTTATTTTATTTTTTTAGTTTAGTTTAGGTTTTTACTTATTTTATTTTACTATTAGGTTTAGGTTTATATTTTTTTTATTTTATTAAGGCTTAGGTTTTTTTCATTTATTTTATTTTTACATTTTATTTAGTTTAGGTTTAGGTTTTTAAGTTTTTAGGTTTTTAGGGTTTAAGGTTTAGGGTTTAGGGTTTAGGGTTTAGGATTTTATGGTTTAGGGTTTAGGGTTAGGGTTAAAGTTTAGGGTTTAATTGATGTTTGGGTTTCTGGTTAGTTTAGGGTTTAGTTTATGGTTTAGGGTTATTTAGGGTTTAGGAGTTTAGGGTTTGGGTTTAGCATTTAGCTTTTGGGTTTAAGGTTTTAGATTTTAGTTTAGGGTTTAGGTTAGTTTAGAGTTTAGGTTTAGGGTTTTAGGTGTATGGTTTAGGGTTTTTAGGGTTAGGGTTAGGGTTTAGGTTTAGGGTTTAGGTTTAGTTTAGTTAGGGTTAGGTTTAAGGTTTTGCGTTTTGGGTTTAGGGTTTAGTGTTATAATTTTAGAGTTTAGAGTTTAGGGTTAGTTTTAGGGTTCTTTTTAGATTAAATACACATGTAGGTTTAGGTTTATTTAGTTTATTTTTATATATTTTATTTTATTTTTTATTTTTATTTAGGTATAATTTTGATTTTTATTTAGGTTTATTTAGTTTTTTTAATTTTATTTTTTAAGTTTAGGTTTTATTTTTTATTTTTAGGTTTAGGTTTAGGTTTTTATTTTATTTTTTTAGGTTTAGGTTTTAGGTTTTTATTTTAGGTTTGTTTTAGGTTTATGTTAATTTTTAGTTTAGGGTTTAGGTTTTATTTATTTTCGTTTAGGTTTAAGTTTATTTTATTTGTTTATTTTAGGTTTAGGTTTTTTTTATTTTAAGGTTTAGGTTTTATTTTTTATTTTTTTTTATTTTAGGTTTACTTTTTAGGTTTAGTTTTTTATTTATTTTAGTTTTTATTTTATTTTAGGTTTATTTTGTTTTATTTATGTTTGGGTTTATTTTATTTAGGTTTTATTTTTAGTTTTATTTATTTATTTTAGTTTAGTTTAGGTTTTATTTATTTATTTTAGTTTAGTTTTATTTTTTTATTTTATTTTATTTTATTTTAGGTTTAGGTTTATGTTTAGGTTTAGGTTTAGGTTTAGTTAATGTTTTTATTTTATTTATGTTTAGGTTTTATTTATTTTATTTTTTAGGTTTTATTTAGTTTAGGTTTAGGTTTTTTTTTGGTTTTAGGTTTTTTAGGGTTTAGGTTTAGGGTTTAGGGTTTAGGGTTTAGGGTTTAAGGGTTTAGGTTTAGGTTAATTTTTTTTGGGTTTAGGGTTAGTTTTAGGATTTAGGGTTTAGGATTAGAGTTTTTTTTTTTATTTTATTTTTTTTTATTTAAGGTTTAGCTTAGTTTGTATAGGGTTTCTTAGTGTTTAGGGTTTAGGGTTGTAAGTTTAGAGTTTACGGTTTAGGGTTAGTTTAGGGTTTAGGGTTTAGGGTTTTAGGTTTAGGGTTTAGTGCTTAAAGGTTTTTTTTAAAAAAAAAATTAAGTAAACTAGTAGGTTTAGGTTTATTTAGTTTATTTTTTATTTATTTTTTATTTTATTTAGGTTTATTTTTATTTTTATTTAGTTTAGTTTATTTATTGTATGTTTATTTAATTTAGTTTATGTTTTTTATTTTAGTTTATTTTTTGTATTTAGGTTTATGTTTATGTTTATTTTTTAGTTTTGTTTTACTTTTATTTTATTTTTTCTGTTTAGGTTTTATTTTTTATCCTTAGGTTTAGGCTTATGTTTCTATTTTATTTTTTTAGGTTTAGGTTTTAAGTTTATTTTTAGGTTTTATTTTTTAGTTTAGGTTTAGGTTTATTTTTAGTTTATTATATTTTATTGAGTTTTGGTTTAGGTTTAGTTTATTTTAGGTTTACATTTAGGTTCTATTTATTTTATTTTAGTTTATTTTTGTATAGGTTTAGATTTTTTTATTTTTATTTTAGGTTTAGGTTTTTTTTTTAGTTTAAGGTTTAGGTTATAGTTTAGTGTCTAGTGTTTTTGGTTTTTTTTTTAAGAAGAACATATTAATATTCAATATTTCTTCTTTTCGATTTCATCAACCAAGTAGCACACCAAGTTTTCTAAGACACAAGTGATGACATAGATAAAAATGTGCACACGTAGAGCAAAATGAAAACACTAGATAACTAGAGCTGTCTGTTGTAAAGACATAGTTCCATAGCGGGTGGATGGTGGTTCTTGGTTTCTCTAGTTCCCATTAGAACCACCCCCGTCTCTCATGTAGCAGGATCCACCATCGTATCACCGATCTCTCCCTCTGCCACCACCACGGTTGTAACCTCCTTGATCCTCCACATACATAACCACCTTTGCTCAGACCACCACCTCCATATCCCAACACCTCAAGTTCCCCCTTTGTGATAACTCGCCTTGCCTCCACGTCAGATCTACACTAAGCCTGGTTGGCAGTGATGTTCATACCGTCAAGGTTCTTTCCATTCTTAGGATTTAGGTTTAGGTTTAGGTTTATTAGGTTTTAGGGTTTAGGTTTATTTTTAATTTATTTAATTACTTTAGGTTTAGGTTTGTGGTTTGGGGTTTAGGGTTTAGGGTTTAGGATTACGGTTTAGGGTTTAGGGTTTTAGGGTTTATGCTTTTAGAGTTTAGGGTTTAGGGTTAGGGTTTAGTGTTTAGGGTTTAGGGTCATAGCTTTAGGGTTGTAGGTTTAGGTTTTAGGGTTTAGGGTTTAGGATTTAGCATTTATAGTTTTTTTTTAGGATTTGTTAATTTTATTTTAGGTTTAGGTTTATTTTATTTTTATTTTAGGTTTAGTTTTTTTTATTTTAGTGTTTAGTTTTTGTTTTATATTTATTTTTAAATTTTATTTTAAGTTGATTTTTTAGGTTAATATTTTATTTAATTTTTATTTATTTAATTTTAGGTTTATTTTATTTTAATTTATTTAGTTTTATTTTATTGTGGTTTTAATTCTTAAGTTTATTTATTTTTTTATTTAGATTAGGTTCTATTTATTTTATTTTAGTTTTTATTCTTTTATTTTATTTAATTTTTTAGTTTAGGTTTATGTTTAGTTTAGATTTTTTATTATATTTTATTTATTTTATTTTATTTAAGTTTAGGTTCTTTTATTTATTTTATTTTTAGGTTTTATTTAGTTTAGGATTAGTTTTAGGTTTTAGGGTTTAGGTTTAGTTTAGGGTTTAGTGTTTAGGGTTTAGGGTTTTAGAGTTTTAAGGTTTTGTGTTTTAGGTTTAGGGTTTTAGCATTAGGTTTAGGGTTTAGGGTTTAGTGTTTAGCTTTTGGGTTTTGATTTTTTAGGGTTTAGGTTTAAGTTTAGGGTAGGTTTAGGTTTATTTTAGTTTAGTTTAGGAGTTTAGGGTTTAGGTTTATTTAAGTTTATTTTAGAGTTTAGGTTTTAGAGTTTAAGTTTAGGTTTAGTTTTAGTTTTAGAGTTTAGGTTTTAGGTTTTAAGTTTATCATTTAGCTTAGGGTTTAGGTTTAGTTTAGTTTAGGTTTAGGGTTTAGGTTTAGTTTAGTTAGGTTTAGGTTTAGGTTTAAATTTTTTAGGAGGTTTAGTGTGGTTTAGTTTAGTTTTTAGGTTTAGGATTTTAGGTTTAGTCTTTAGGGTTTAGTTTGAGTTTCTAGTTTAGGTTTAGGTTAGTTTAGTTTAGTTATAGTTTTAGGGTTTAGGTTTAGTATTTATAGGTTAGGGTTAGGAGGTTAGTTAGGATTTAGTTTAGGGTTTAGGTTTAGTGTTTAGGACTTTAGGTTGTAGTTTAGGTGTAGGGTTTAGGGTTTATTTTAGGGTTTAAGGTTTATTTAGGTTTAGGATTTTATTTATAGGTTTAGGTTTTAATTTAGGTTATTCTTTAGTTATTTTATTTATTTTAATTTATTTTAAATTTATTTTTAATTTTATTTATTTAGTTTATTTATTTTAGTTTATTTATTTTAGTTTAGGTTTTTTTGTTATATTTTATTTTAGTTTAGTTTTATTTTTATTTTATTTTTTTATTTTTTTTTTAAGTTTAGCTTTAGGTTTTATTTTATTTTTTAGGTTTAGGTTTTAGGTTTATTTTTAAGTTTAATTTTTTAGTTTAGGTTTAGGTTTATTTTAGTTTATTTTTTTTATTTAGTTTAGGGTTAAAGTTTTATTTATTTTGGCTTAGGTTTAGGTTTTTATTTTAGTTTAGTTTATTTAGTTTAAGTTTAGGATTATTTTATTTTATTTATTTTAGGTTTAGGTTTTTTTAGTTTAGGTTTAAGTTTTATTTTTTTATTTATTTTATTTATTTTAAGTTTATTGATTGGTTTAGGATTTTATTTAGTTTTTATTCTATTTTATTTGAGGTTTATCTTATTTTATTTTTTGTTTGGGTTTTATTTTATTTAGGTTTTTATTTTTAAGGTTTATTTTATTTTTTTAGTTTAGTTTACATTTTATTAATTTTATTTTAGTTTAATTTTTATTTTTTTATTTTATTTTTAGGTTTAGGTTTACTAGGTTTTATTTATTTAGGTTTAGGTTTTTATTTATTTTATTTTTAGGTTTAGGTTTTTAGGTTTTTAGGGTTTTGGGTTTAGGGTTTCGGGTTTAGGGTTTAGGGTTTTAGGGTTTAGGATTTTAGAGTTTAAAGTTTAGGGTTATGGTTTAGGGAATAAGCTTTTGGGTTTTAGGGTTTAGTGTTTAGGGTTTATACTTTTAGGGTTTAAGGTTTTGGGTTAAGGATTAGGGTTTATGGTTTAGGGTTTAGGGTTTAGGGTTTATGGTTTTTAGGATTTAGGGTTTAGGGTTTAGGTTTTAGGGTTTAGATTTAGATTTAGTTTATGATTTAGTTTTAGTGTTTTAGGTTTTAGGGTTTAGGTTTAGTTTAGGTTTTATTAATTTTCTTTTAGTTTATTTTATTTTATTTTATTTTATTTTAGGTTTTATTTAAGTGGTTTAGGTTTTAGGTTAGAAGTTTAGGGTTTAGGGTTCATTATTTAGGTTTTATGTTTAGGTTTAAGGTTTTGTGTTTAAGGTTTAGGTATAGGTTTAGTTTAAATTTGGTTTTAAGATTTAGTGTTTAGGGTTTAGGGTTATTAGTTTAGTTTAGGGTTTAGGGTTAGTTTAGGGTTTAGGGTTTAGTTTAGGTTTAGGTTTAGGGTTTAAGGGTTGTAGGTTTAGGGTTCTAAGTGTAGTTTTGGGGTTGAGGACTTAGGGTTGTAGATTTAGGAGTTTCTTTTTAAATTAAGTAAATCGATAGGTTTATATTTAGGGTTTAGTGTTTAGGGTTAGATTTAGAGTTTAGGGTTTAGGGTTAGGGATCTTTTTTAAATAATATTTTTATATAAGATTTAGGGTTTAGGGTTTAGGGTTATAGGTTTAGGGTTTTAGGTTTAGGGTTTAGGGTTTAGGTTTTAGGGTTTAGTTTTAGGGTTTATAGTTTTATTAGGTTTAGCACTTATTATTTATTTATTTTATTTAGTATTTATTTATTTAGGGTTTTATTTATTTTTTATTTTTTTTTATTTATTTAGGTTTATTTATTTAGGGTTTAGTTTATTTATTTAGGTTTTAGTTATTTTTTTATTTTTTAGTTTTATTTAGGATTTATTGGTTTAGGATTTAGTTTTTTTGTTTAGTTTTTTTATTTAGGTAGTTTAGTTTAGGTTTAGGTTTATGGTTTTATTAGTATAGGTTTAGGTTTAGTTATTTTTTAATTTATTTTATTTATTTATTTTTTAATTTTTTAGGTTTATTTTTATCTTTATTAGTTAGTTTATTTATTTTAGGTTTTATTTTAGTTTAGGTTTTTTAATTTTATTTATTTTTAGGTTTAGGATTTATTTTTTAGTTGGGTTTTATTTTTATTTTTATTTTTTAGGTTTTAGGTTTTAGGTTTAAGGTTTAGTTTTAGTTTAGGGTTTAGGGTTTAGGGTTTATGTTTAGGTTTATTTTAGGGTTTAGGTTTTGAGTTTAGGTTTAGGGTTTTAGGTTTAGTTTAGGGTTTAGATTTAGGGTTTAGGGTTTATGTTTATGATTTTATTTAAGTTTAGGGTTTATTTAGGTTTTTTAGGGTTTAGGGTTTAGGTTTAGGGTTTATAGTTTAGTGTTTAGGGTTTAGCATTTAGTGTTTTTTTATTAAGTATTAGTTTAGTTAGTTAGTTTACATAATTTATTATTTATTTTAATTAATTTATTTTAGGTTTATTTATTTTAATTTAGTTTTTTTTATTTTAATTTGGTTTTAGGTTTAGTTTTATTTTTTAAGTTTAATTTTCTTTTTTATTTTATTTTAGTTTAGTTTTTTTATTTTTTAGGGTTTAGGGTTTAGATTTTAGGTTTATGGTTTAGTTTATTTAGGGTTTAGGGTTTATTAGGGTTAGTTTTATTTAGGTTTTAGTTTTAGGGTTTTGGGGTTTAGTTTTGTTATAAGTAGGACTAGGGTTTAGGGTTTAGTTTAGGGTTAGAGGTTTAGGGTTTAGTTTTAAATTAGTACCATAGTGTAAGTTTATTAGATTATTTATTTATTTAGTTTATTTTATTTTATTTTGTTAGGTTTATTTTCTATTTTATTTAGTTTAGTTTAATTATGTTAGGTTTATTTATTTATTTAGGATTTTATTTAGTTTATTTTTTAGGTTTAGGTTTAGTTTATTATTTAGTAGTTTTATTTTTTTATTTTATTTTTTTTTTTTAGGTTTTAGGTTTTAGGGTTAGGGTTTAGTTTAGGTTAGATTTAGGGTTAGGGTTTAGGGTTTAGGGTTTAGGTTTTAGTTTTAGGATTAGGTTTAGGTTTTAGGGTTTAGGGTTTAGGGTTTATTGTTTAGGGTTTAGGATTTAGGGTTTAGGGTTTAAGGTTTAGGGTTTAGGGTTAGCTTAGGGTTTAGGGTTTAGGGTTTAGGGTTCAGGGTTTTTTTAATTAAGTAAATCAATATGTTTTGATTTATTTAGTTTATTTATTTTAGTTTATTTTAATTTCTATTTTATTTAGGTTTATTTTTTATTTTTATTTATTTTTTGGTTTATTTATTTTAGTTATTTATTTTATTTTAGGTTTATTTATTTTAGTTTAGTTTTAGGTTTATGTTTAGGTTTATTTTTTTAGTTTAGTTTTATTTTTATTTATTTTATTTTAGGTTTAGGTGTTTTATTCTTTTAGGTTTAGGTTTAGGTTTTTTATTTTATTTTTTTTAGGTTTGATTTTACTTTTTTAATTTTAGGTTTATTTTAGGTTTTATTTTTTTTTTTAGGTTTAGGTTTATTTTTGTTTATTTTATTTTATTTAGTTTAGGTTTTAGGTTTAGATTTTATTTATTTTAGTTTAGGTTTAGATTTATTTTATTTTGTTTAATTTAGGTTTAGTTTTTTTTAGTTTAATGTTTATGCTTTATTTTTTATTTATTTTAGGTTTATTTTTTATGTTTATTTTTAGGTTTAGGTTTTATTTAGTTTTATTTTATTTTATTTTAGGTTTATTTTATTTTATTTTACATTTAATTTTTTTATTTAGGTTTTTTTTTTATTTTAGGTTTCTTTATTTTTTTTGTTTAGTTTTTTTTCTTTTACTTGATTTTATTTTTATTTTATTTTGTTTTTTTTTTGGTTTAGGTTTTATTAAATTTATTTTATTTTACTTTATTTTGGTTTAGTTTATTTATTTATTTTTTAGGTTTCATTTAGTTTAGGTTTTTTTTAGAGTTTGGGTATTTATTTTAGAGGGTTACATGGTTCTTAGGGATAAACTCCATAACTACTACTAGAGCTTTTAGGGTAGATTATCTAAGTACAAGCAAAAGAAGACATTAGTAATCAAAAGATACAAAAGATTAACATAGTAGGTAGATTAGATGCTTGTAGAATGCATGGCACTATGGAGCAAATTAGAGGACAAGAGGTAGCACTTAGAAATGTAAATGGATTAGGATTAAGGTTTAGACATAATGATAAGTTTAGAATGATAGTAAAGGTTATAGAGGAGGCTTTATTGTTAGGGGTGCAAATATATAGGTTTAGGTTACATCACAAGAGCTACTACCAAACCAAAGGTGAAATCATCAGTTTAGTTATGTGAAGATAGGAGGATGTTGAAAGTCTTATGGGCTTTATTTACCTAAACAAAACTATATATAATATAGAGAGGAAATTACAAAGGCGAGAAAGATAAGGTATGCAAGAAAAGTATCATTTATAGTCACCCGACATGAGGATACTTATACATATGAAATAGGAGATCCACAAGAAAATAGGTTTAGAAGAGGCATTTTAAATAATTAGTCGATGAGCCTATAAGTAACACCATTATGATATATATATATATATATATATATATATATATATATATATATATATATATATATATATAGATCTTTTAGGTTTATTTAGAAGTAAAGTAATGTGAACAAATTTATTAATATCCATATATTAGTTGGCCAAAAGCAATTTAGGAAGGGATAACCCAATACCAAAAATAGGAAAGATAGGTAGAACTATTTAGAGGATGCGGGACAAAAAATTGGATAATAGGATCAACAGGAAAGGGTTTAGGTTTAGTACCACCCATTAGGGAATAGACATTGCATTAAGAAGATAGCGATCAGGGATGGGAATTAGGTAGTAATGTAGATAGGTATGGGAAATGAACATAGTGAGACACAAAGGAGGGCAATAAAGCTACAACAACAAAATAGTTAGTTTAACATTGGAACCCACTGAGGATAAATCAAAATGGGGATTCAAATTAGGGTTTTAGAATCTAGTAGATAACCAAGACAAACAAAGTATAGGTTAGGTAGAGTTAGGATAGATGGCCATAGAACCTCTCAATTGAGTAGACATTGCAATAGTTAGTAACCAAGTAGATAGAGCATAAAAACATGGATAGGAAGTAGAGGCAATGACCAAAACCAATCGAATAGCAAATTAAATAGCTTGAACATATGACCCTAAAGTTAACCAACAAAGATAGAGCCAACATTGGAATCGAGAAACAAGGATAACAAATATAGACAACAAAAGCCAAGATAATGAAAATTTAGGCGCAGAAGAACCACCCATTTTAATAGATACAAGTTTAACTAAATGAAGATGGAGTTTAGATAAAGTAGTCCTTAGAATTGGATGCTAAGCATATAATAAACCAATAAGGAGATTCAAATCAAAAGGACAAAGTAGTCAACAACTTCATTAGAGGTTTAGAAAATAAACCAAATAAACAACATGTAGAGTATTAATCCGGTTTTTAGTTACAAGATAAGTCCACCCATTAGTAAATAGAGCATATGTATAGATCCAAATAATTAGATGGAAAATCACAGGGTTCTGGATTTAGCAGGAAGGGGATAAAATAGGAGAGAAATGTTTAGGTTTAGGTAATTAGGAGAAATAAAAGGCAAGAAATAGATAATAACCACAAAGACAACTTTTACAAAGGACCCTAAAATCCAAAAATAGTGGTAGCAATAAATAAAAATTACACCCACCATATAAAATTAATAAAATAGATATGTAAAGTAACAATAAGGGTTCAAAAGATAATCAATAGACCTTAGATAAAGATGATTAAGCTAGCTAAACCCACAACCACATTAAAGGAAAATTAGAAGCCATAAAGAAAACCAAACCGAGGAATTAATAAAATTAGGAAATTAATCTCTCTTAGGATTGGGAATATTAGGTTGGGCAAAACAATCAAAGACAACATAGACACCTAGGTAAATAACCCAATATTTTGGATAAAGACTAATGATACCATCCAACAACCAAGAAAGAAAATAATAGCAAGTTGGCCATAAAACCAAGCATTCAAATTATACAATGCATAAGTTAAACCCGGATAGTTAAGGAAGAGGTTAGGAGTTTACAGGATGTAAGTAGTGGGAAAATAGTAGCATTGACAAACATTCAAAATGAGAGATAAGAAAGGTCAAGGGAAAAATAAAATCCATCTTGATACAACCTCAATAGGCCAAGTTAAACAAAATAAAACCCGGGTTTAGGCAATAATTTACATCCGGATAGTTTAGTGGATCTACACAATTTTAATAGAGACTTAGATTAATTGATAGTGTAGCAGGATGAGAATAGCAAAGGTAAGAACAGGCAACAAATAGCTAACAAACACAAGGTTAGCAGTAGGGTTGAATAGGGAAATCCAAGGATTGGTTAAAACAACACTACAATTATTGTTAGAATAAGCCAATAAAAGTAGTAGGCAATAGAGCTACCATAAGGGTTAGGGTATTATCAATGAAATCCTTTAGAGAAATCCTTTAGAACTACCCTCCTCGGAGAAATCTGAAAGGAATTCATTAAACAATACCAAACACAGAACCATTAATAATAATAAAGGTATTGCAATTTATTTTTATAGGTATGTAAAGGTTAGCATATACATTCAACAAATACATTAAACCAACTCAAGATTTAGGACAAGGGCCCAAAAGCCCACGTTTTTATAGATGTTGCATCCAGAAGTAAGACCCCAAACAAGGTTGGGATAATTAAAACAAGTAGATGCCACTTAGCTCATCAAAGGACTAGAAGGAGTAATATGATGATGCATTTAAATTAGAAGCGTAGACATTAATAGTAAAATAGTAGAGGCTAGATCCCAATTAAAGCTAAGATAATTAAACTAAGCATGTGCCATAAAGATCAACAAGTAAACTAGGGATATCGGGGTTGATGCATCAAAAGACAGAAATAATAAGTTAAATAGAAAATGATCATGCAATAAAGAGGTATTGAAGTAGGTGAATCCAATAGGTTAGATTAATTTTAGATAAGGAAATTCCGTGATAACCAAGCCATGCAAATGTTTAGAAGGGTTAATTGATCAAAGAATTTTATTCCATCCAATCTAGCACCTGATTAAATAATCAAGACATGCATTACCCTCATGCCATACATGAGTGATTTTAAAGTAGAGTGGAGAGAGTTCTAGTTTGCTTAAGAAGGTAGTACAATTTAGTATTGCCCATTTTGGTGGAAGTCAAGAGATCAACTAGCAAGGGGCATCCACCTCAATCCAAATATTGAGCCAACCTTTTGAAGGCAAATCTCAAGAGCTTTGTACACGCCATGAGCTCAAAGAAAGGGAAGGTGGATTAAGGGTAAGCAAAGGCACATAGGACTTTTCCATTAAGATTTTTGAAAATACCACCACAGCCTAAACCTTTATGAGAGACAGAGCCATCAGTGTTAACTTTAGTAATGTTAGCATGAGGTTTTACCCAATAAACAATCTTGTCATCTTCACAGATGTGGTGATCCGGCAAGTTAAAACCCAATTTATTGGCCAAAAATTTGCAACCTTTGAATTGTTTGTATTTAATTAAATTGGCATTAAACAAGTCACGGATTTTAGTTTAGGTTTAGGTTTTTAGGTTATTAGGGTCTAGGGTTTAGGATTTAGGGTTTAGGTATTAAGGGTTTAGGGTTTTAAGGTTTAGGGTTTAAGGTTAGGGTTTACAATTTAGGGTTTAGGGTTAGGGTTTAAGGTTTAGGGTTTAGGGTTTAGTGTTTAGGCTTTAGGGTTTAGGTATATTTTTTATTGTAGTTCTAATTCTAATTAGTTCTTTCCTTTCTATTTAGAATCTAACTATCCTTCTTTAAATTAATCAGGTTCACCTCTTGAGATTGACTTGGAGCTAAATGACTCTGAGGATCCCATAGGAGAAGTTGTAGGTTTGTTCGATCAGAAAGTAAAACTTTCCACAAGCTCATCATTCAAAGAAGTCACTGAAGTTAATTTACATAGAGGCAAAGTTCTACCTCCTAAGGTAGCACCTCAGGATAAAGGTAAGCAAGTCATTGATTCCAGTGAGTAGATAGCCCCTCCATAGGATGCTCCACCCTTGGATATGCTTGTGGAAGACCAAGCCAAAGATGATTACAATGTCCTAGCTCACCTTACAAAGTTTCCAGCTAAGTTAAGCATATACGATGCCCTTGTCTTATCTAAAGAGATGAGGAAATTTCTAATCAAGGCCTTACTTGATCTAGAGATATACTTAGCATGATTGTAAGAGAAGGCATGCCACTCAAGGACATCTTAGAGTTACAAAGGATGAAAACTTACTTAGGGATGACCGAGAACAATCTCTTTACATTACGGATGTTGCTATATCCAAAGTTTTGGTTGACCCAATGTACCAACATTATGAGTCTAAGAACCATTTCCTACTTGAGGATCAACATCTCCAAACTCTAAAAAGAAAGGATGATATTGAGAGGATTCAATAAACAAGATGAGAGGGCCTTATGTTGTTTACTTTTGGATGTATAAGTGGGTGGGGGGGTTACTTTTTAAGGTGATCAAGTACTACATTGAGGTATGCTGTACTATCTCGAAAGATAGAGACATCATGCTATAATGGACCAAATCACATAATAAGGACTCCTAAGGCATGATGGATCTTCGAATGTACTAGTAATTTTCCTTACTTTATTTGGATGAATAAAGTAGAGTTTAAATTAAACCAAGTTCTTAGGTTCCCTACGGAGGCAAGCCTCCATAGTTAATTACATCTTAGCAAATAAAATTTCCTAAGAATAATCTCGATTAAAGTAGACAATTATCATCTCCAAACATTTCAAGGTTAGACTATCAAAGGATTAGTTATATTTGGAAAATCAATTGGGAAAGTTCAAGGAGAAGATTTATGCGATAGGTAGACATTAGGGTTTACCTCCATAAGTGAGAATAAATCGTCTGACTTCTGGACTTATAATTGCTTGGAGTGGCCGCTAGCTAACTCGTCCAATGATTTTAAAACTAAGTAGTCTAGTTTTATGAATTACAAGATAACTATGGTAGTTATTTAATTAGAAATAGACTAAAGTCCTAAAGACAATCCCAGTGAGACTAGAGCATGAGTAGTATGAGCATATGACTTAATCTATAGATGTAAAATGTTTTCAAATTTCATTTTATTTTAGACACATCATTTTGATAGGTTTTTTAGGATTTCTTATGCTAAATGCATGGTGAAATAGGTTATGGGTCAAATCAGCTAGAAGAAGGTGTTCTCCACCATAATGGATGCCCTCATATGTCAAGCATTTCTTTATGGTGATGGAGATCCTTCTTATTCAAGAGATAGAATATGCATGCATGATGTGAAATATACAACCATACAACTAAGGGGTTGATAAATCTTTTAATTATCTTATTTATGTCTTAGGCTTTATAGTGAGGTTATGAGTTATTTAAGATTTAGTTATGAGTGATTAGTTGGGTAGAAAAGTTATTTTTATCCTAAGAGCCAAATCGTATCTAAGCCACACATTAAAGCATCAATCATTTAAGAAACTATAAAAAAGCATATCCATCGATGCATAATGTAAACATAACATCAAACAATTATATAAACTACCATAAAAGAATAAAAGGTCGATGTATCATGCCACATAAACCCAAAGAGAGAAAATATGAAGTGAGCTCTACCTTATAAACTACCAGTATGAAAAGAATAATTATAATTGTACTAAATGCTATGGGGGTCTTCTTTCTTTGTATCTCTATTTTTGATTTGGTTCCTTCTTTGATTCAGATGGTGCTTGCTTCAAAGGCATCACAGGGCACTCTAGGACAAAGCCTTCTAGCCACTGCTCATCCTAATTCCCGATAGCACTAATCCCTATTACAAAAATTACATTTATGTGGGAAAAGTAAATCTAACTACACCTGCAAAATAAAGGTTAGCTAAATATACATATAATCCCAAGCAGTTGTATTTATAATTTGGACTTAGCACCTACACATGGGTAACTAAGCCCACCTGTCCTAACTTTGATTATGCTTAAGGATTTCAGCAACCCGGGAAAAAGCAATTCACATTTATTTTTAAGATCCCTTAAGCATAATCCCCTATAGAAAATATGATTAGGCTGATATTGGCCTATCATCCAGTCTACAAAGCATACACCCTAACATCCAATATAAAAATAATACATCATAAAATAAAACACACATCACATCATACACTATCCTAACTTAGAGCTATAAGTGATGAATTAATTCTAATGTGTGTATTAAGGCTTGTGTGTTTTGTCTAGTCAGGCATTAGTGTTGTATTTTCTAAGTGTAGAAGGATTCAATTTAACATGAAAGGTTGATTTGACTTGAAGTAGTTCAATTGATTTTAGAATTTTAATTTATTTTTTCTTTTATTTCATTTGATTACACTTAGCAACTGTTATAAAGAGAGGAAAAGAGGATTTCCTTTCATCTCTACCTTAAGTCACTTTCTAAAGTATATTAATTTGATTTAGTTCTCTTTATAAATGGCTTATTAAATAATTAATTAATCCTAAGTTTAGGTTCACTTTAAATAATCCTATTCAAAATGAAAGGCATCTTAAGATTAATTTAATTGAATTACTACCACATGACATATATTAAATCATTCCTTTCCATCACATGTAACATGCATATGATTTTATCCTATGTGTATCTATACATGCAATATATTTTAGCACACTTAAATGATGGATGCATTTGTATGTTTAGAATTTATATTTTATTTGATTGAATTATTTAAACATATTAATTTAAAACTTTATCCAAATTCTTATACAAAAAGGACATAAGAATGAAATTAATTAGGCATGTGGCATTGTTAAACCAGAGAAGTGAGGTAATCAAATGACCTCCTTGGAGCTAGCTAAAGCTTCATATTTTCAGTGTGTCTAGACTATTTACCCATTTGCATTTAAATATATGTAAATTTGTATAAATAAACATAGGAAGTAAGCTCCAAAATCATATGGCTAGTTAATTCAACCACTTAGCCAATTATGAATGCATGCAATTTTAATGTAAAATTGGATTTTCATTTACTAATCACATATACATATACATGTACAAAGATATAGGAAAGTACGTGTCTTTGTAAAACCATGGAAGTGAGGTATTCAAATGACCTCCTTGGGGCTAACTAATGCCTCATATTTCGGAGGTGTTTGGACTATATACTTGCTTTTCTTGGACACACATGGATGTATACATGAATGAGGGAAAGAAAATCATGCAAAGATTGTATATTTTGTTTGATTGAATCATTTATATATATGATTTAAACCTCTATTCAAATTCTAATGTTGAAATACATAAGAATGAAATCAAATGGGCACGTTCCATTATTAAACTAGGGAAATGAGGTAATCAAATGACCTGCTTGGGGCTAGCTAAAGCCTCGTGTTCCCGGGATGTCTAGACTACATACCCATTACCATTCAATCTTATATAAATCAACACATGAACAGAGGAAAGAGATCTCAAAATCCATACATTTAAGCTATAAACACATGCATTTCTTACGTATTTATAACTGGCATCATAACACATATTATTATTCATTTATAAGCTTTTGAAAAAATACATTTGGATTTAATAGTTATAATAGCCACGCATATATTAAATTAAATCAACACATGTGCTTAAGTGTTACATAAAGAAAATCCATTTTATTTTACTTGATTTTGAAAGATGGATGCATGAATTCAAATGACATACCAAATTTAACATGATTGGAAAGAGTACAATCAAATATTAGTATTCATTCAAACCAAATTAGTTCTTAAGGAAAATCAAATCAAATAAGATTATTTAAATTGAACCAAAGCTTCTTTATTAATTAAGTTTTGGATTTGATTTTATTTAAAGCAAAGAAGAGAAATCATCACTTACTATTTTAAACCCATTCCCACATTAGTGATTTGATTTATTTAAGGAAATGTAATTAAATCAAATATTAGCATGTTAATTAAGTTGATTTTTAGATTTTATTTTAGTTTATGTTTTTTTTAGTTTATTTTATTTTATTTAGTTTAGGTTTAGGTTTAGGTTTTTTTTATTTTAGGTTTAGGTTTAGGTTTTATTTATTTTAGTTTAGTTTATTTTATTTTAGGTTTAAGTTTTTTATTTTATTTATTTTAGGTTTAGGTTTTTTTAGTTTAGGGTTTAAGTTTTATTTATTTTATTTATTTATTTTATTTAGGTTTAAGTTTATTTATTCATTATTTTATTTAGTTTAGGTTTAAGTTTTTAGTTTTTTTAGAGTTTAAAGTAGGTGTTAGTTTTTTATTTAGGTAAGTTTAGGGTTTAGGATTTAGGTTTTTTAGGTTTAGTAGGATTTAGTGGTTAGGTTTTAACAAAACATTTTAAGCAAACCAAGAGGTTTAGTTTATTTATTTTTTTTATTTATATTTTATTTTATTTTAATTTATTTTATTTTATTTAGTTTGATTTATTATTTTGGTTTATTTTAGTAGGTTTTATTTATTTATTTTAAGTTTAGGTTTTTTTAAGTTTATTTTATTTTAGTTTTATTTTTTTATTAAGTTTAGGTTTTATTTTTTTTTCTTTTTAGTTTAGTTTAGGTTTGGTTTAGGTTGGTAGGGTTTAGGTTTATGGTTTTTTTTTATTTTATTTCAAATTTTTTTTATTTAAAATTAAGTAGTGGTTTAGGTTTATTTATTTATTATTTATTTATTTTATTTATTTTTATTTTTTTTAATTTAGTTTTATTTTATTTATTTTAGGTATTTTATTTAGTTTTTAGTTTATTTTTATGTTCGTTTTAGGTTTTATTTTATTTAGTTTATTTTATTTTATTTAGGTTTAGGTTTTTTTATTTTACGACCAAGTTTAGATTTTATTTTATCTTAGGTTTAGGTTTTAGGTTTTATTTTAGGTTTAATTTTAGGTTTTATTTTTTAGTTTAGTTATGTTTATTTTAGTTTAATTTATTTAGTTTTTTTTAGGTTTAGTTTATTTAAGTTTAGTTTTTAGGTTTATTTATTTAATTTTATTTTAGTTTAGGTTTAGTTTATTATATGTTATTTATTTTATTTATTTAGGTTTAGCATTTTATTTATAAATAGTTTATTTTTTTTATTTTAATTTTAGGTTTTATTTCTAGTATATTTTTTTAGGTTTTAATTTTAGTTTTAATTTATTTTATTTTTATTTCATTTTAGTTTTATTTTTATTTAGGTTTTTAATAGGTTTTTCATTTAGTTTGGGTTTTATTTATTTATTTATTTTATTTTTTATTTTATTTTATTATTTTTAGGTTTTAGTTTAGGTTTTAGTTTAGTTTATTTTATTTTATTTCACATTTATTTATTTAAGTTTTTATTTTATTTTATTTTTTTTTTTATTTATTTAGTTTAGTTTAGTTTTTTTTTTGTGGTTTTTGAATTTAAGTTTTTAAGGTTGGGTTTAGGTTTAGTTTTTATTTTAAGGTTTAGGTTTAGTTATTTATTTTATTTAGTTTTTAGTTTATTTTATTTAGTGTTTGTTTTAGGGTTATTTTTGGTTTATTTTAGTTTGGTAGGTTTATTTTTTTAGAGTAGGGTTTATTTTAGGTTTATTTTGTGGTTTTTGGTTAGGTTTAGGTTTTTAGTTTAAGTTTATTTAGTATTTTTATTTAATTTATTTTAATTTTTATTTTATTTATTTGTTTATTATTTATTTATTAATTATTTTAAGCTTTAGGTTTGGTTTAGGTTTATTTTTTAAGCTCATTTATCTTAAATATATTTTTTAGGTAGGTTTTTATTTTTTTATGTTTTTTTTTATTCAGTTGTGGTTGTGGTTTAGGCCTAGGGTAGTTTTGGAGTTTTATTTTAGGGTAGGTTTAGGGCCTTTAGGGTTCAGGTAGTCAGCCTTGATTTTAGTTTAGGGTCAACCCAGTGGTCTGGTTATTTGTTTAGTTAAGGCCTTAATCAGCCTGGGCTAGGGTTTTAGGGTTTAGTGGTAGGGTGTCAGTTTAGGGTTTAGATTGGGGTGGCTCAGGGCTCAGTTTAGGGTTTGGGGTAGGCTCAGTTAGGGTGAGGCCCAGGGCCTGTGGCCTTGGAGGGTTTGTGGGTTTAGGGTAGATCAGGGTTAGTGTAGGGTCAGGTTGGGTTGGGTAGGGAGTTTAAGGTTTAGGGATTAGGTTATTTTCATTTTTTTATTAATTTAAAGTCAAAATTTGTAAGTTTAGTTTATTCCATTTATTTATATTTATTTATTTTAATTTATTTTATTTTATTTTTTTTATTTTATTAAGTTTATTTATTTATTTTAGTCCATTTATTTTATTTATTTTAGTTTATTTATTTTAAGTTTAAGTTTAAATTTAGTTTGGTATTATTTTTATTATATTTTTTAGTTTTAAGTTTTTTTTAAGGTTTAGGTTTAAGTTTTTATTTTATTTTATTAGGTTTAGGTTTTAAGTTTTTATTTTAGGTTTATTTTTAGGTTTTATTTTTTATTTTAGGTTTAGGTTTATTTTAGTTATTTTATTTTATTTAGTTTATGTTTGGTTTAGTTTAGTTTATTTTAGGCAGGTTTAAGTTTATTTATTTTAGTTTAGTTTATTTTAGTTTAGGTTTAGTTTTATTTTAATTTTATTTTATTTAATTTTTTAGTTAAGGGTTTAGTTTTTATTTTATATTTTTTTTATGTTTATTTTTTAGGTTTAGTTTTACTTAGTTTTATTTTATTTTATTTTTATTTTAAGTTTAGTGTTTATTCTATTTACATTTTTTTTTTTTTAGTTTTGTTTAGGTTTTATTTATTTTATTTTAGTTTAGTTTTTTTCTTTTAGTTTAGGTTTAGGTTTCAATTTTTTTTGTTAATCTTTTTAATTAATTTTATTTTATTATTTTATTTTGATTTAAGTTTTTTTATTTATTTTATTTTTAGGTATTATTTAGTTTTTTTTTTGGAAACCCCATATAGGGGGAATTTTATTGCCAAAAAAAGAGGGTTACAAGGTCCTTAATAGGGGATAAACTCCAAAACTATAGCTTAAAGAGCTACAATCAGCCTAGAGAGTAAATCCCCTATCTAAGTACAACCAAAAGCAAAATAAAAGAGAAAAAGAAAGCAAAAGATACAAAATGATTAACATAGATAAGCCAATGGATAGATCTAGGCCAAAGCTCTTCAGGATGAGAGAAAGCATGGCACTAGGGAGCAAACCAGTAAGAGAAAAAGAGAAATGCATGCAAAATGTAGAAAGATAAAAATTAGAACAAAGCAATACAAACAAAGTGAAAAATTAAAGTAGCATAAACTGAGAAAAATTATAGAGAAGTGTGAGAGAAGGCTCTCGGCCACACCAAATTAGGGATGTAAATATGTGCATCCAAACTGTGGGTTACATCACAAGAGCTACTACCAAACCAAAAGGAGTGAAATCATCACCCATCATAACTACAAACTTGTGGGAAGATAAGCCATTTGTTGAAAGTCTTATGAGCCTTAGTACCTGGAAACCTAAACAAAGCCATATACATTATAGAAAAAGAGACAACAAAGAGCAGAATGGGAAAGGGGATCCCATGCAAAATAAATATCATCAATATAGTCATCATAGAATGAGAATCCCAACACATATGAAAATGAACCATCTTTACCAGATCCACCTTTTTAATACGAGAGACAAGAGTATAATTAGGCCAGCATGAAAACCCACCATAAGAAAATAGCAGAAAAGGCCAGACAGAGGATAGAAAAAATATACAACTGGTTGAAAAGCCTCCTGTAATCCTGCTAAGAAAATTAATTAGCATGTAAATAACAACATCCCAATCATATGGGACATATATGAAACTTACTTGTGGGTGCTCAGAATATAGAAAAGGAACCCAATCAATAAGTAATGTTAACAACCCCCTTGTTAATAATCATTGCAAAAGTTAACAAACAGCAAATGTAAAGCGAGACAACATAACCCAAACCCAAAATACAACAGGAAATGTAGAAGTCTAACAAAACTAAGATGGGAATGCAGCAGCAAAAGGTGGACCAGAAGCCACATTTAATAAGCTACACCCCACCACAAACAACACCAAATAAAGATAATCAGAGAGACAACCCCAGTAGTAGCTTGCTGGGCATAAAACCTGATAATCCAGTTCAGCCAACAACCAAGGTAGCAAATAACACCTAGCTGGCCATAAAACCACCCATTCAGAATAGACAGTGCATAAGTTAATAACCAAGTAGGTAATAGCAAAACCACAGTGATATGCACAAGTCTAACTAAATCAAGATGGAAAAAATAGCAGCAGATTAAATAGACACAAACATCGTGATAAGTTCATAGAACAACAAAATAATCAAAAAATAACCCATACCGCTAGACATAAGACCCGAAAATCCAACAACCAACAAATAAAATAGCAAAATAATTATTGCACCCACCATAAGATAATCCAGTAAAAAATAGTGGTACAACATAGAATCGAAAGGGGTTCAGAGGAGAGCCATCATTGAAATTCTTCAAGACAAAGAAAAGCAGACTAACAGCTAAGCCAACATCATCAAGAAAATAATAGGAAGGAAATCAAGAAGTAATTTTGATCCGCAAAGAAATAGTAATAATAATAGGGTATTTCTCTCCATGTTGTGGAGGTAAGGTTAGAGAGCATAAGAGGGGCTACAACCCTATTAAAGAGAGAAAAGATAGATAAATTAGGGCCTGCCATGAAGTTATACAAAAATATAGTAATTAAACAATGAGACAGCAAAGTCATGTGCCCCAACACAGATTTCAAGAAAAAGGAAATGAAACAAAATATAGCCTTAATCATAAAATGAAAAATAGATACAGTAAGACCCATAAGTAAAATATTGATGGCAAGAAGTCTGTCCCTGTTGAGCGAAGTAAAGCAAAAGTAAAACATCTCACAGATCCAAATGATAAGTGAAAATATCTCCATCCAGAAGAAAAATAGGAACACCTTACCATTAACATTCAAAACAATAAGCAAGAAGACCCCAAATAAGGTTAGGGTAATTAATCCGAGATGCCACAGATCACAAAATAACTAGAAAGGGGTATCGTGGAAGATGCATCAAGAAACCTGTGGAAACAACAACACTAAAAGTTGGTCATGCGCTAAACAGATAATAATACAAGGCCAAAACAATAGATGGATTAATTTCTAAGGGAGTCTAGTATTGTCCAAATTAACCAAACCACAAATGTTTAGGAAGTGTAAGTTGATCAAAGAATTTTATGCCATCGATCTAGCTGATTAATGTAATCAAGACATGCATTACCTTCATGCCATACATGAATGATTTTAAAGTAGAGTTGAGAAAGGAGAGCTCTAGTCAACTTTAGAAGGTAGTACAATTCTATATTGCCCATTTTGGTGGAAGTCAAAAGATCAATCAGCAACAGGGCATCCACCTCAATCCAAATATTGAGCCAACCTTTGTCATGGCAAATCTCAATAACTTTGTAAACTATCATTAGTTCAGCAAAAAGAACAGAGCAAGTATTAAGGGGGTAACCAAAAGCACAAAGGACTTTACCATTAAGGTTTCTAAAAATGCCACCACAGCCAGAAGCATTTTGAGAAATAGAGCCATTAGTGTTAATTTTAATAGTATTAGCATGAGGTTTTATCCAATAAATAATTTTG
This sequence comes from Cymbidium sinense, assembly GCA_021442155.1. NCBI lineage: Eukaryota > Viridiplantae > Streptophyta > Magnoliopsida > Asparagales > Orchidaceae > Cymbidium > Cymbidium sinense. Next base: position 92,201 of record JAKCPB010001036.1, read on the forward strand.
TCATCTTTACTGATCCAAGTTAAAACCCGCTTTATTACAAATTCAGTGTTTGAATTGATTGTAGTTAAATAAATTGGCATTAAACAAGGCACATATTTTATTTTTAATTCTAGCAATTATCCTCATATGGTTCATAGGAATCCCACGATGTATTACATCATTGCTGTCCATCCATATGAACCAAATAAGAGTGATAGCAGTTATCACTTTAATGTGGCCTTTAATAGTATTTTCAAAATAAACATCAAGAAGTTGGTATAGAGTTAAGGAGCCATTGAATTTGATAATATTAAAGAGTTCATCATACCAAATCCAAAGTTTGGAGGCAATGGCTCTAACAAATACATGATTCACATTCTCAATGTGAAAGCAGAGATTTTGAAGGTAAGTAAAACCTTTACCCCACATCAAGGAGTGAATAGGGATGAAGTTATTCAAAATATGCCAAGTTAGAATAGAATAAGAAATAGGAATAGTGTTATTCCAAAGTTTAAAAAACACATTGGAGAAATCATGCTTCTTTAATATGAATCACATTTTAAGGTTGAAATCACCATTTTGGGAAAGCTTAAAAGAATCGATCATGATTGCTAGGAATGATAGGAATAATAGTAAGCTTTTCTAAAAGAGAGAAAGGAATATAGTCAATAAGCTTACTATTTTTCCACAAATTATTCTGCTAGAAAGAGTTCACTTTAATAGCAGTAGTGGAGTGGGTAGAAAGTAAATCATCAATGGACCCACCTCCAGTCCAGTTATCTTGCCAAAAGAAAGAGGTTCCAGACTTAATCTCTCATGAGATTAGTGATTCTGCCTATCATTTGATGGAACAAAGTCTTTTCCATATAGGAGAGTCTCCCACTTTGTAAGGGCAAAATGAGAGGGTGCTTACCCTAGTATTATTTGAAAGTCATGAATTGAGCCCAAAGACTATTGTTGCTCCTAAAATTCCACCAAAGTTTATAGGAAAAAGTAGTGATAGCTTCCCTGATTGGCTTACATCCAAGCCCACCATCACCAAGAGTGCCACAGCTTTTATACCAAGAGGTCTAATGCATTTTGTTAGTAGAATTGTTAGAACCCCAGATGAATTTGTTAAGGAGGCGCTCAATTCTGTTAATGGTAGAATTGGTCAGCATAATGGTTTGAATGAGATATAAAGACATGGAGTTAAGGTACTCTTAATCAAAGTGAGCCTACCACCAAATGAGAGTAAATGAAATTCCCAAATAGAAATTTTATGAGAGATTTTTTTGATTAACTCATCAAAGAGATGTGATCTTTTACCTTTAAAAGCGGAGCACCAAGATATTTAATAGGAAGTTGTTGTTGCTAAAATTAGTAATTCTCAAGATTTGGTTGACCCTATTACTAGATTTTAGAGGAAGGAATGAAACAACTTTACCATCGTTAAGAAAGAGACCACTTTCATTACCAAATTTATTTAAAAGATTCTTAATAGTTTTAATGTGATGAATAGAGGCATTGCAAAAGATTATGAAGTCATCAGCAAAGCTAAGATGAGAGACAGGAAGACCACCTTGAGTTCTAAAAAACATGCTAGGATTATTGTTAAAAAGATCATTAAGATTCCTCAAAAGATATTCAACAGCAATAATAAAAAGAGAGGTAGATAAGGGATCTCCTTGTCTCAATCCATACAGAGAAGGGAAAAAACCTAGGGACTCACCATTCATGATAATGGAGAACCAAACATTGGTAATACAATTTTTAATGAGATGGATAAAGTAGTCAGAAAAACCAAACAAATGTAGAATTTGGAAGAGAAAATTCAAGAGAGGTTGTCAAAAGCTTTAGAGATGTCCAAAAAAAGATGTTACCACCTGGTAGAAGTATCAAGGTCATGAATCAGCTCTTGAGCTAGAAGAATGTTGATATAGCTCTACCTTTAATGAAACCAATAGTTGGGGAAATAATTTTAGCTGGACTAATTCTATTGGTAATTAATTTAGCATTGAGTTTATGAAAGAATGTGCAAAGGCTGATAGGTTTGAAATCACCCCAAGATTCATGATTATTAATTTTGGGAATGAGAACAATGGAAATGCTAGAAAAATATCTAGGTAAAGGATTACCAAAGAAATCAACAAGATCGACAAGGTCGACTTATTAATAGGCCAACAATGCTAAAAAAATTGAGTCGTAGCCTTTAATGTAATCGATGTTCATGCTATTAATACTACCAATCTCGCCAGAATGTATATTAAGCAAGTGGTTGTCATCATTAGTAATTGTTGAGGAATCGTGAGAGTTTGAGATAGCTTCTAAAGAAGGGTTGTTGTTTAATAAGTTTTAAAATAATGTATAGAATCTTTAATATCGTTATTATCATGATCTAGTCGTTATCATTTTAATTTTTTAATAGAGTTTAAGGCTTTCTTTTTTTGAAAAGAGCATGGAAGTACAGTATTTTTGTCTATCAACAATATGTTTGCTAGCGCCTTTGCCAGGTTTCCTCCATATTCGATAGTTAACCAAGTTATCTTTAGCTTCATTCAACTCCTCAAGTTTAGTAAATCAATCAAAATGACATCTTCAAGAGAACAAACTAATTGTTCCATATTTTTGATATTGGCAAAGAGATTTTAAAATGATGCTTGTTCCACCAATTTAGGTTTTGTTAAGTCTTTTAAGCTTAAGCCGAGGCAATCATGCCCTTAACGAATTATCCGATGAAGAGGAGCCATCTAGTTAATGGATACAACATTTATGAAATCAATGTGTTGGATCCACATATTTTGGAATTTGAAAGAGGTTGGAGCATAATCTATTAGAGGATTTTGGACAAAATCAAAAGTGAAGCATGATCACAAAGTTTTGCTCAAATGTTCAAGTAAGTCCATTGATTGATCTAAAGGGAATTAAAAAGAGTCCTATCAAGTCGCTGCCAGAGTCTAGAGTTATGCCATGTATAATCTGAACCTGAATATCTAATATCAATCTGATTACAATCAAGAATCATATTAGAGAAGTCTTCCATGGAATGACTGTTAGGAGAGCAACCGCCCCTTCTTTTCGAGGAAGAGAAAATAGTGTTAAAATCACCCCCAACCAACCAGGGTTTGTTGACCGAGGAGGAAAAGGTTCTTAAGTTGTCCCAAAGGATGTTTCTACCAGCTCTATTACAAGAAGCATAAATAAAGGAACCTGGAATAGAAAATTCACCCAATGAGATGTGGACATTAACCAATTGTTGAAGATCATCAAGGATAGATATGTTAACTAAATTATTCCAAAAACACCACAAATTTTATTTAATATTATAAAAGAAGGTTTGAAAGCCAAGCATTCTAGCAACATGGATCTTAAGAGTGTATGAATGGTTCAATATCAACAAGTAAGGCTATGTTATGAATACAATAAAGACTTCTAATACGATTGTGGACAATGAGAGTCCCAATACCACGAACATTCCAAATTAGTAAGTTGATCATAATAAAATAAGAAAAAAAGGAAAAGAGATAACTAAAAAAATAATAAAGCAGGAAGAAAAGGAAATTAGAAATAATTATTTATGGGAAGTTAGAGAAGATCTAGTAGTTCTAGTGGAGCTATTAGTGAACATTCTAGCTTTAAGTGTTTTTTTCAAAATAGTTTGAAAAGGTCTATCATTGTCCAAAGAATCACCATCCGAGAGAGACTGATTTATGATATTCAGAATAGACTTATATCAATCAAAGCATTTCTAATGGTAATTTCTCCTTCTTCAATGTCAGAATTAAGCTGAGAAAGTGGGTTAGCATGTGTATCACTCGGAAGAGTAGGAGAAGGACTGGTTGTGAAGCCATTAATAGCACAGATTACATGCTCAGTTTTAGAATTAGTTTTCAAATTTTGTTCCATCATCAAAGGATCAGTAGTTTTCTGATTTTATTCCTTCATCAAAGGATCAACTCCATAATTTAGGTTTTATTTAGTTTAGGTTTAAGATTTTAGCTTTTTAGGGTTTAGGGTTTAGGGTTTTTGGTGTGGGGTATAGGGTTTATAGTTTAGGGTTTAGGTTTTTGGGTTTGTGATTTAGGGTTTAAGCTATTAGGGTTTACAGTTTTTAGGGTTTAGGGTTTAGGGTTTAGGGTTTAGGGTTGAGGTTTTATGTTTAAGGTTCATGTTTTAGTTTAGGGTTTAGGGATTTTGGTTCTTTTTTTATAATATAGAAAAAATTTAGATTCAATATTTTTTCTTTTCAATTTAGTCAACCAAGTTACATACCAAATTTTCTAAGACATAAGTGACGAGATAGATCAAAAATGAGCATGCATAGAGCAAATCAAAACCCTAGATAACTTGAACTATCACTACTATAAAGACACAGTCCCATAAGTAGCAGATCAAATTGACCATTCTTCAATTTCTCTAGTTCCCATCAAAACCACCCCGACCTCTCAAGTAGCAGGATCCACCATCATATTCCCTATTTCTCCCTTCGCCACCACCAAGGATGGAACCTCCATCTATCCTCTCACCTCCATAACCACCACTACTCTGACCATCACCTCCATATCCACCAGCACCTCTAGATCCCCCACCACCACTATGACAACCCTGCCTCTATCTTCGCCTCCACTGATCTAAACTGAGCCAAGTTGATAGTGATGTTCTGCCATCAAGGTTCTGCCCATTCTTAGGGTTTAAGACTAGGTTTAGGTTTATTAGGTTTTATGATTTAGGTTTATTTTTAAATTTATTTAGTTACTTTACATTTCGGTTCAGGGTTTGGGGCTTAGAGCTAGGGTTTAGGGTTTAAGGTTTAGGGTTTATAGTTTATGGTTTAGGGTTTTAGGATTTATGCTTTTATAGTTTAGGGTTTAGGGATATGGTTTATATATAGGGTTTAGGGTTTTTTAGGGTTTAGGGTTTAAGGTTTTTTTTTTAAAATAAATTAAATAAATCGATAGGTTATTATTTATTTAGTATATTTAGTTTATTTTTTATTTATTTTAGTTTACATTATTTTTTATTTTTATTTAAGTTTGTTTTTTATTTTTATTTAGTTTAGTTTATTAATTTTAGCTGAGGTTTTTATTTAAGTTTATTTTTAAGGTTCAAGTTTATGTTTAGGTTTATTTTTTTATTGAATTTTATTTTTATTTTATTTTTTAAGTTTAGGATTTTTTTTAGGTTTAGGTTTAGGTTTTTATTTTATTTTATTTTTTTGGTTTAGGTTTTAAGATTTTATTTTAGGTTTATTTTGAGGTTTTATTTTTTAGTTTAGGTTTAGTTTATTTTAATTTATTTTCCTTTATTTTAGGTTTAGTTTATTTTATTTTAGGTTTAGTTTATATTTTGTATTTTAGTTTTGTTTATTTTAGTTTAGGTTTAGATTTATTTTATTTTTATTTTTGGTTTAGGATTTTCTTTAGTTTAGTGTTCAAGTTTTATGTTTTATTTATTTTTAGGTTTTATTTTTAGTTTTATTTTTTAGGTTTTTTATTTTATTTTATTTTATTTTATTTAGTTTTATTATATTTAGGTTTTTATTCTTAGGTTTATTTTTTTTAGTTTAGTTTAAGTTTTATTTATTTTATTTTATTTTAATTATTTTATTTTATTTTACTTTTAGGTTTATGTTTAGGTTTAAGTTTAAGTTTGTATTTATTTTATTATTTTATTTCATTTAGGTTTAGGTTTTTTATTTATTTTATTTTAGGTTTTATTTAGTTTAGTAGGATTTAGGATTTTAGTTTTGGGTTTAGTGGGGGTGGATTTAGTGGTGGTTTTGGGTTTTGTTTAGGTTAGAGTTTAGGGTTTAGGGTGGGGTGGTAGTGTTTGCTTTAGGGTTTATTTTAGTGTTTAGGGTTTAGGGTTTTTTGGGTTTAGGGTTATTTATGGTGGGTGGTTTAGGGTTTATGGGTTTAAGGTTAGTTTATGGTTTAGGTTTAGGTTTATTTAGGGTTTAGGGTTTAGGATTTTTGGGTTTTTTTGGGAAATTAAAAAACTTTTATATCCCCAAAGAAATGGTACAAAGCCCTTAGAGGGGGCAAATCTCTAAGCTAATGCTCAAAGAGCTACAAAAAGTCCTGAGGAGATAAGCCCCCTAGCTAATACAATAGATAATGAAAGTATGCTAATAAAAATTAAAATAGAGATCCACCAAAAATAATCCTTGAAATTAGCAGCAATCTTCCTCTACTCCTTTTGAAACCATCATAATCAAGCAGTTTCCCAACTCACTGAGATCCGCAACAAGCTTGTAAAGGATGCAGATAATGAAATAGTTAATTAAGCATAAAATACAAGAGCAGAAAGTAGTAAAAAGATGAAGAAAGGCTTAGGCTCAATTATAATCATCTTAAGGAGCAGCACCATATGTAAGCATCCAAACTTCAAGTGAAGGGTTACCTCTTGTAGCACCTTATCCAATGATGATCATCACACAAACCTGCATAAAACTTCAAAAAATAAATATAACCACAAAACACCCACCAGTCATATATATTAAACTCAGCAAAGCAAATAAAGAGGTAACCCACTAGGAAAGCATTAGACTAGAGGGAGCACCACCAAAGCTACCACCAAGAATTGCTAACATAATTGGTAGGAGCAAATCTCATAATATGGGAAAAAGGACTAAATAGAGACCAAACAAAGGAAAAATGAGGACCATAGTTGATAAGGTCATTCATTAAACAAACATGCAAAAAACTAGAAATAAAAATATCCATAGGAATAGTAAGACTAACATCAAGAATGTTAGGAAGCAAGGTAATCATCAAAATAGGAAAGGCAACCTTCCAGTTCAGAACACAAATAAAAAATAAAACCTCAGTATCACAGGAGGTACACCCAATATTCAGAAGATATAATAATCTTGAAGCATCCAACTTTACACTCATCTAGAATAGCACAAAAAAAGGATAGATATCCATATGAAGATAGTTCTCCAAGCTACAACAAAAAAAGAAAGAGCCCTTAAGGTCACAAAACTCCTCTTAGCATTAGGAGAAAATCCAAGAGATAAAGGACAACCAAAACCAACTAGAAAAACCATCCTGATCAACAAACAACAAGGTGATAAAATAACCATCCAAAATAGTTTAGGGTTTTAAGATTTAGAGGGTGGACTTAGTGGGTTAGGTGGTGGTAGGGTGGATTTAGGGTGTGGTTAGTTTAAGATTTATGATTTAGGGTTTAGTGTTGTGGTTTAGGAGTGGTTTATATATGATTTATGGTTTAAAGGTTTAGTGGTTTAGGGTTTAGGAGTTTAGGAGGGGGTTTAAAGTTTAGATTTGGTTTGTGGTGGGACTCAGTTAGGATTTAGAATTTAGTGGATTAGTATGGAGGATTTAGGATTTTGGGTTTAGAGTCAGATAGTTTAGGAGTGGTAGGTGGAGTCAGTGTCAGCTCAGTGGAGTGGTAGGTGAGCACAAGGTGGGAGGGAGTTTGGATTTAGGATTATTAGGCTCAGTTTAGTGTTGGGCTCAGGTTAGATTAGTTGGGTTTAGGTTTGGGGGGTTAGGGTTAGGGTTTGAGGTTTGTGGTTTAGTTTTTGTATTTAGGGTTTATTCAGGATTTTCTTAAAATTATGTAAACCAATAGTTTATGTTTATTTATTTATCTAGTTTATTTTTTATTTATTTTAGTATATTTTATTTTTTTATTTAGGTTAATTTTTATTTTTTATTTAGTTTAGTTTATTTATTTTATGTTTATTTATTTTTGTTTAGGTTTTTTTATTTCAGTTTATTTTTTATGTTTAAGTTTTCATTTATGTTTATTTTTTTAGTTTAGTTTTATTTTATTTTATGTTTAGGTTTTATTTATTTTTTATTTTAGGTTTAGGCTTTGGTTTAGGTTTGGGGTTTTGCTTTTAGTTTTAAGGTGTTTTAGTGTTTAGGTTTAGGGTTTTGATTTGTTTATTTTTTTATTTTTATTTTATTTTTAAAATTAAGTATACTCATAAGTTTAGGTTTATTTAGTTTATTTTTATTTATTTTAGTTTAATTATTTCTATTTTATTTAGTTTAGTTTATTTATTTTAGGTTTATTTATTTTAATTTAGGATTTTATTTTAGTTTCTTTTTAGGTTCTTTTAGGTGTAAATTTATTTTTTTAGTTTTATTTTATTTTTTTTTCTTTAGTTTAAGTTTTATTTTATATTTGTAGGATTAGGTTTAGGTTTTTATTTTATCTTTTTTAAGTTTTGGCTTTAGGTTTTTATTTTATGTTTAATTTTAGGTTATAATTTCTAGTTTAGGTTAAATTTATTTTTAGTTCAATTTATTATATTTAGTTTAGGTTTAGCTTTAGGTTTACGTTTTATTTATTTAATTTAGTTTATTTTAGTTTAGGTTTATGTTAATATTATTTATTTTATTTTATTTCTATTATAGTTTTAGGCTTTTTTCTTTAGTTTATGGTTTAGGTTTTTTTTTATTTCTTGTAGGTTTTCTTTTTAGGTATATTTTTAACTTTAGGTTTTTATTTAGTTTTTATTTTATTTTATTTTATTTTATTTTATTTTATTTTATTTTAGGTTTTATTTTTAAATTTTTTTTTTAAGTTTGGATTTAAAGTAGGGTTTGCTTTAGGGGTTGGTTTTATTTTAGGGAAAAGGGAGTTAGGGTAGGATCTGGGGTTTAGGGTTTAGGGTTTAGGATTATAACCATGTTATAGGTGGAGTGGTCAGTTTAGGTGAGTGTTTAGCTGTGTGGGTCAGGGTAGATTAGGGTTTAGGATGTAGTTAGGGTTTAGGTCCGTGATTAGGTTTTATTTTTTTATTTTATATTTTATAAGCAAGAAATCAGGTAGGTTTATTTTAATTTTATTTATTTATTTTTGTTTATTTTAGTTTATTTTCAGTTTATTAAGTTCATTTTAGTTATTTTATTTTTGGTTTTAATTTAGTATGTTTTAGGGTTAAGTTTAGGTTTTGTTTATTTGTTAGTTTAATATTTTTATTTTATTTTAGGTTTAGGTTTTATTTTTTTATTTTAGGTTTGGTCATTTTATTTAATTTTATTTGTTTAGGGTTTAGGTTTGATTTTAGGTATTTTTTAGGTTCTATTTTAGTTTAGGTTTAGGTTTATTTTAGTTTATTTTATTTTATTTTGTTTAGGTTTAGGTTTAGGGTTAGTTTATTTTAGGTTTCGATTTAGGTTTTATTTATTTTAGTTTATTTAATTTTATTTTAGGGTTAGTTTTATTTTATTTTTTTCTAGGGTTAGCTTTTTTTTAGTTAAGGGTTTAGGTTTTATTTTATATTTACTTTTAGGTTTAAGTTTTTATTTAGTTTTTATTTTATTTTATTTAGGTTTAGGTTTTATTTATTTTAGTTTTGTTTATTTTAGTTTAGTTTATATTTATTTAATTTTAATTTTAGGTTTAGGTTTTTAGTTTAGTTTAGATTTTATTTTTCTTTATTTTTTAGGTTTTATTTTAGTGTTATTTTAGGTTTAGGTTTTATTTAGGTTTTATTTTATTTTATTATATTTTATTTTACATTTAGATTTTATTTTATTTAGGTTTTTTATTCTCAAGTTTATTTTATTTTATTTAGTTTAGTTTAGGTTTTTATTTATTTTATTTTGTTTTATTTTTTTATTTTATTTTTAGGTTTATGTTTAGGTTTAGGTTTAAGTTTTTTTTTTATTATTTAATTTTTTAAGTGTTTTATTTATTTTATTTTAATTTATTTAGTTTAGGTCAGCATTTAGCATTTGGATTTAGGGTTTTCAGTTTGGGATTTAAGTTTTAAAGTAGGGAGGTCAGGGTTTAGAGGTTTAGGTATTTAGTGTTTAAAGTGGTATGGTAGTTTGGATTTTATTAGGATTTAGGTTAGTTGGTAGGGTAATAGGATTTATTTACTATGTAGGTATGAGGGTTAATAGGTGTGGGTTTAGTTTAGTTTATAGTTAGGAGGGTTAGTGGAGTGGAGTTTAGTTAGGGTATTTAGGGATTTGGTAGGGTAGTGGTAGGTTGGAGTGGAGCAGGGTTAGGGTTTAGGGTTTAGGGAGTGGATGATTTAGAGTTTAGGGTGGGGTTGTAGATTGGGATTTATAATACTAAAACATACTTCTAAATAAAAATCTACTAGTTAGAAATAGAGAGCCTGGAAGATTGGGATTAGAATAAGTTATTACATGGTTGAAATGAAATTGTTGTTAAGAAAATACTTGTCTTTATCCTAAAAGATCTATTGTTTAGAGTTTTACTTGCTAAAGAAAATAACCAAAACTTTAAATTAGTACATGAACAAATTTGAAGTATTCTTGTTGTCTTCTAAAATTAGCGAATGATTAAGCTAATGTTGTTTAGGTTTAGATCGACTAGATCCCTAAACTTAAAAGATACACTACATAAAATTAATTTGCATGTGGCTTTACAACAAACTTTATATTTCAAATAACATCAAAAATTTTTGCACCTAAAAGAATGTCATCAAATGTAGGAATTATTTTTCCACCATTAAATCAAATTCAAATGAATACATCTAAATGAAGTAACGCTGCTACCAAAAAAATAAAAATAGAAAAGATGATAGATATTATGTTGGGATTCAAAATCTCTCTTAAATCATATTTTAGATGTCAATAGAAAATCTGTGTCCTAAATCTCTCACAACATTATGCCACCTATTTATAAGCATTAACTTAGGAGTTTTACTTGATCTTTCTTGCTTTTGTGTTGAAGCAAATTATTTGTTACATTATATTTCCCTGTTGAGCCTCAAATTAGGAGTTCTATAGTTTTGGAAATTCTTATGTAGAGATATTGAGTTCGAATTATTCTAGTTATACACTACTTATCAAGAGATTTTGTAAGATACAATCATTATTGTAAAAATCTCCATCAACAATACTTCGCATCAAGTCTCCCTAATTCACCAACATCTCAAGCACAGCCTCAAAAAATTGAAATCCTATTAAAGAGAGCTTTCTAAAGCACAGAGTTAGCTCCTCAACATATATGCTAAATTGAAAGAGCTACAGTTGAGAAGATAATATCGATTAGAGAGGAGTTCTATTGATAGATAGGTTATCCTAGCTATAGAAGACGATTGCTGATAGATTGTCAGGTATGTGTCTGAACTTAAGTAGATTCTTTCTTCATTTTTCCACGAACACATAGCTACCCTTTAGCATCTCTATGAAACTTGAGAGAGGTGGTCTACTATGGCATATAAATGTCATAGAATTTTTATTTATATTAGAGAAATTTAGGCTAATCATTTGTAAAATCTATTATTTTTTAGGTTTAAGTTTTAGGTTTAGGATTTAGGGTTTAGTGTTTAGGTTTAGAGTTTAGGTGGGCTTTAGGGTTTAGGGTTATGTTTAGGGTGGCAAGTGATGTAGGGTTTAGGATAGGGTTTATGGTGGTTTAGGTGTATAGGGCTCAGGATTAGGATTTAGAGTTTAGGGACCATTTAGTTTAGGCTTTAGAGGGTTTAGGTTTAGGGTTTAGGTTAGGTTTGGGGTTAGTTTAAGTGGGAGGATTTTTGGTGAGTTTGGGTTGGGTGGGCTTTAAGGTTTAGTCTTTTGGTTTAGGGAGGTTAGGGTTAGGGTTTAGTGTTTAGGTTTAAGTGTTTAGGGTCAATTTAGGGTTTACAATTTAAGGATTAGAGTTTAAAGTTTACAATTTAGGGTTTAGGGTTTGTTTGAGGGTTTTGGGTTTATGGTTAGTTTAGGGTTTAGGGTCTGGTGAGCCTTGAATATTGGGATTTATAAAACTAAAACATACTGCTAAACAAAAATTTATTAGATAAAATTAAAGAGCTAAGAAGATTGGGATTAGAACAAGTTATTACATGGTTGAAATGGAATTATTGTTAAAAAAATACTTATCTTTATCCTACTAAGAACAATTGTTTAGAGTTTTACTTGCTAAAACAAAAACCAAATTATAAATGAGTACATGAACAAATTTGAATTTATGTCTTCTAAATTAGGGAATGATAAGCTAATGTTGTTTAGGTTTAGATCAGTTGAACCCTATACTTAAAGAGACACCCATAAAATTAATTTGCATGTGGCTTTTCAACAAACTTTAGATTTCAAATAACATCAAAAATTTTTACACTTAAAAGAATGTCAAATGTAGGAATTATTCTTTCCACCATTAAATTAAATTCAAATGAATGCATCTAAATGAAGTAACACTACTACCAATAAAGAAAAATAGAAAAGATCATAGATACTATGTTGGGATCCAAAATCTCTCTTAGATCATATTTTAGACAAAAAATGCGGTGTCCTAAATCTATCACAACACTCTTGTCTAAGCATTGACTTAGAGTTTTACTTGAGCTTTCTTGCTTTTATTTTGAAGGGAATTATTTGTTACATTATGCGTTGAATCTAAAAGTAGGAGAGAGGAAATCCAGTCTGAGATATTCAATTTGATTTATTCTAGTTACATTACTTACTATAGATTTTTATGGATACAATCACTATTGTAAAAATCTCATTTAGCCATCAAGTCTCCCTAATTCACCAACATCTGAAACGGTCTCAGAAGTATTGAAATCCTACTAAAGAAAGCTTTTTAAATCACATATTTAGCTCATCACCTTATTTGGTAAATTGAAAGAGCTACAGTTGAGAAGACAATATCGATTAGATAGGTGTTATAATATTAGATAGGCTATCTTAGCTATAGAAGAGGATTGCTCACAGATAAACACTTAGGTGTCTGAACTTAAGTAGATCCTTTCTTCATTTGTCCACGAATAGAAAGCTACCCTTTAACATCTCTTTGAAAGTTGAGACAAACGGTCTACTATGGCATATAAAGCTCATACAATTTTTATCAATGTTAGAGAAATTAAGGCAAATCATTTGTAGCTGAAATCTATTTTATTTCACTTAGGTTTAGGATTTTAGGTTTTTAGGGTTTAGGGATTAGGGTTTTGGGTTTAGGGTTTAGGGTTTGGGGTTTAGGGTTTAGGGTTTAGGGTTGTAGGTTTTAAGATTTAGGGTATAGGGTTTAGCGTTTTAGGGTTTAGGGTTTTGGGTTGTAGGTTTAGGATTTCAGGGTTTAGGGTTTAGGGTTAGGGTAAAGGTTATTATTATTATTTTAATTATTTTAATTATTTTATTTATTTAAAATTAAGTAAACTGGTAGGTTTCAATTTATTTAGTTTATTTTATTTCTTATTTTTATTTAGGTTTATTTTTTTATTTAATTTAGTTAATTTATTTTAGGTTTTTTTATTTTAGTTTAGGTTTTTTATTTTAGTTTATTTTTTAGGTTTAGGTTTAATTTCAGGTTTATTTTTTAGTTTAGTTTTATTTTTATTTTTATTTTTAGGTTTAGGTTTTTTTTTATTTTTATGTTTAGGTTTAGGTTTTATTTTATTTTTTTATGTTTAGGTTTTAGGTTTTTTTTAGGTTTATTTTTTAGGTTTTATTTTTCGGTTTATGTTTAGGTTTAATTTAATTTAATTTAATTTTATTTAGTTTAGGTTTTGGTTTATGCTAAGTTTATTTTATGTTTAGGTTCAGGTTTAATTTATTTTAGTTTAGTTTATTTAAGTTTATGTTTAATTTTATTTTATTTTTATTTTAGGTTTAGGTTTTTTTAGTTTAAGATTTAGGTATTATTTTTTATTTATTTTTAGATTTATTTTTTAGGTTTAGGTTTTTATTTAGTTTTTATTTTATTTTATTTTAGGTTTATTTTATTTTTATTTTAGGTTTAGTTTTTATCTTATTTAGGATTTTTTTTGTTTAGTTAAGGTTTTTATTTATTTTATTTTATTTTAGTTTTTATTTTTTATTTTATTTTTTTTAGGTTTAGGTTTAGGTTTAGGTTTTAATTTATGTTTTTATTTTATTTTATTTTGGTTTAAGTTTTTTTATTTATTTAATTTTTAGATTTTTTTTAGTTTATGTTAGGTTTTTAGCTTTTTAGGGCTTAGGGTTTAGGGCTTAGGGTTAGTTTAGGGTTTAGGGTTTAAGTTTTAGGGTTTAGGGTTTAGGGTTTAGGGTTTAAGGTTTAGAGTTTGGGGTTTAGTGTTTAGCATTTCGGGTTAGGATTTAGGATTTAGGTTATAGGGTTTAGGGTTTAGGTTTTAGGGTTTTATGGTTTAGGGTTTAGGGTTTAGGGCTTAATGTTTAGGGTTTTTAGGATTTAAGGGTTAAGGTTTAAGATTTAGGTTGTAGTTTAGGGTTTAGGATTTTCATTTTTTTTTAATAGAGAATAAATTCAAATTCAACATTTCTTCTTTTTGATTTCATCAACCAAGTAGCACACCAAGATTTCTAAGACATAGGTGATGACATAGATAAAAAATGAGCATGCATAGAGCAAATCAAAAACCTTAGATAACTAGAACCATCTCTACTATAAAGACGTAGTTCAATAAGCAGTAGATCAGATAGGTCATTCTTTAGTTTCTTTAGTTCCCATCAGAACCACCCTCGACTCTAGAGTAGGGGATCATGCCATATCCTTATCAGTCTCTCCCTCAGAGACCACCATTTGTGTCAGCTCCTCATACGCCACCATTACTCACCATCTCCACTAGCACCTCTAGTTCCCCACCCTTATTATGATAGCAGCCTCCATTTCACCTGTTTAGGCTAGGCACGGTGTATGTTGATGTTCCTGCTATCAAGGTTTTGCCCATTCTTAGGGTTTAGGTTTAGTTTAAATTTATTAGGTTTTAGAGTTTTGGTTTATTTTTTAATTTATTTAGTTACTTTAGGTTCAGGTTTACTATTTGGGGTTTAGGGTTAGGGTTTATGGTTTAGAGTTTAGGGTTTAGGGTTTGGGGTTTACGATTTAGTGTTTTAGGGTTTATGCTTTTAGGGTTTAGAGTTTAGGGCTATGATTTAGGTTTTAGCATTTAGGGCTTTTTAGGGTTTAGGGTTTAGGGTTTGGGGTTTAGGATTTAGAGTCTAATGTGTTTTTTTTTAAAATTAAGTAAACCAGTAGGTTTAGGTTTATTTAGAATATTTACTTTATTTTTTATTTATTTTAGTTTACTTTATTTTTTATTTTTATTTAAGTTTATTTTTTATTTTTATTTAGTTTAGTGTATTTATTTTAGGTTTATTTATTTTTATTTTGGTTTTTTATTTTAGCTTATTTTTTAGGTTTAGGTTTATTTATTAGTTGAGTTTTGTTTTTATTTTATTTTTAATGTTAATGTTTTTTTTTATTTTTAGGTTTAACTTTAGTTTTTTATTTTATTTTTTTAGGTTTAGGTTTTAGGCTTTTATTTTAGGTTAATTTTTAAGTTTTATTTTTTAGTTTAAGTTTAAATTTATTTTTAGTTAATTGCATTTTTAATTTAGGTTTAGGTTTAGGTTTAGTTTAGTTTAGGTTTTATTTATTTTAGTTTAGGTTTAAGTTTATTTTATTTTCTTCATTTTCTTTTTATTTTAAGTTTAGGTTTTTTTTTTAGTTTAGCGTTTTGGTTTTAATTTTTATTTATTTTTAAGTTTTATTTTTAGATTTATTTTTAAGTTAAGGTTTTTATTTAGTTGTTATTTAGTTTTATTTTTATTTTATATTTAGGTTTTTTATTTTTAGGTTTATTTTGTTTTTTAGTTTAGTTTAGGTATTTTTTTAATTTTATTTTAGTTTTCATTTTATTTTATTTTTAGGTTTAGGTATAGGTTTATGTTTAGGGTTAGGTATAGGTTTAGGTTTTAGTGTAGGTTTTTATTTTATTTATTTATTTTATTTTATTTAGGTTTAATTTTTTATATATTTTATTTTTAGGTTTTGTTTAGTTTAGGTTTAGGTTTTTAGGTATTTAGGACTTATGGTTCAAGTTAGGGTTTAGGGTTTAGGGTTTAGCAATTAGGGTTTGGGGTTTAAGGCTTAGGGTTTAGGGTTGTAGGTTTTAGGGTTAGGATTTGGGGTTTAAGGTTTAAGTTTTAGGGTTTAGTGTTTAGGGTTATAGAGTTTAGGGTTTAGGCTTTTGGGTTTAGGGCTGCAAGTTTAAGGTTGTAGGTTTAGGATTTGTTCTAGGGTTTAAGGTTTTGGGTTTAGGGTTATGATTTTTTTAATTTTTTTATTTAGGGTTTACGGTTTAGGGTTTAAGGTTTAGGTTTAGTTTAGGGTTTAGGGTTGTAGGTTTAGGGTTTAGGTTTAGGGCTAGTTTTACGATTTAGGGTTTATGGTTTAGGATTTAGGGTTTAGAGTTTAGGGTGTAGGGTTTATGGTTTAGGGTTTCTTTCTTAAACTAAGAAAATTGATAAGTTTAGGTTTATTTAGTTTATTTTTTATTTATATTAGTTTATATTATTTTTTATTTTTATTTAGAGTTATTTTTTTTTAGTTTAGGTTATTTATTTTAGGTTTATTTATTTTAGTTTAGGTTTTTTATTTTAGTTTATTATTTAAGTTTAGGTTTAGGTATAGGTTTATTTTTTAGTTTAGTTTTAATTTTATTTTATTTTGTAGGTTTAAGTTTTATTATTATTTTTTAGGTTTAGGTTAAGGTTTTTATTTAATTTTTTAGGTTTAGGTTTTAGGTTTTATTTTAGGCTTATTTTAAGGTTTTATTTTTTAGTTTAGGTTAAGGTTTATTTTTAATTTATTTTATTTTATACAGTTTAGGGTTTTGGTTTAGTTTATTTTAGGTATAGGTATAGGTTTTGTTTATTTTAGTTTAGTTTATTTTAGTGTAGGGTTAGGTTTATTTTATTTTGTTTATTTAGGTTTAGATTATTTTTTAGTTTATGGTTTAGCTTTTATTTTTTATTTATTTTTAGGTTTAGTTTTTAGGTTGATTTAAAATTTTTGTTTTATTTATTTTTTTTATTTTTAGGCTTATTTTATTTTTTACATTAGCTTAGGATTTTATTTATTTTATTTTATTTTAGTTTTTATTTTTTATATTATTTTATTTTTAAGTTTAGGTTTAGGTTTAGGTTTAGGTTTAGTTTATGTTTTTATTTTATTTTGTTATTTTATTTTATTTAGGTTTAGGTTTTTTATTTATTTTTGTAGGTTTTATTTACTTTAGGTTTTGCTTTTAGGTTTTAGGGTTTAAGGTTTAGGGTTTAGGCTTTAGGGTTTGGGGATTAGGGTTTAGGGTTTAGGGTTGCAGGTTTTAGGGTTTGGGGTTTAGGATTTAGGGTTTACGGTTTAGGGTTTAGTGTTTCAGGGTTTAGGGTTTAAGCTTTAGCGTTTAAGGTTTTAGGGTTTAGCGTTTAGGATTTAGGGTTGTAGGTTTTGGGTTTACGCTTTGGGGTTTAGGATTAGTTTTAGGGTCTAGGGTTTAGGGTTAGGTTTTTTTATTTTTTTTATTTTTTTTAAAATTAAATAAGCATGTTTTGGTTTATTTAGTTTATTTTTTAATTATTTTACTTTATTTTATTTTTTATTTTTATTTAGGTATATTTTTATTTTTATTTTTATCTAAGTTTTTATTTAGTTTTTATTTTATTTTATTTTAGCTTTATTTTTTATTTTGTTTAGGTTTGTTATTTTTAGTTTAGTTTAGGTTATTATTTATTTTATTTTAATTTAATTTTTATTTCCTTTTTAGGCATAGGTTTAGGTTTAGGTTTAGGGAGGTTTAGGTTTTAGTTAGTGTTTTTAATTTATTTTATTTTATTTATTTTATTTTGGTTTAGGTATTTTTTATTTTATTTTTAGGTTTTATTTTGTTTAGGTATAGGTTTTTAGTTTTTTAGGGTTTAGGGTTTATGGTTAGTTTAGGGTTTAGGGTTTAGGGTTTTTTTAAAATTGAGAAAATCGGTAGGTTTAGGTTTATTTTTTATTTATTTATGGCTTTTTCTTTATTTTTATTTAGTTTATTATATTTATTTTAATTTTATTTATTTTAGTTTAGGTTTTTTTTAGTTTATTTTTTAGGTTTAGGTTTAGGTTTTCATTTTATTTTTTTAGGTTTAGGTTTTAGGTTTTAATCAAGGTTTATTTTTAGGATTTATTTTTAGGTTTAGGTTTAGGTTTATTTTAGTTTATTTTATTTTGTTTAGTTAGGTTTAGGCATATTTTATTTTATTTATTTTTGGTTTGATTTTTTTTTTAGTTAAGGTTTAGGTTTATTATTTATTTTTTAGGTTTTTTTTAGGTTTTGGTTTTATTTAGTATATATTTAATTTTTTTAGGTTTATTTTATTTTTTATTTTAGTGTTTATTTTTATTTTATTTAGATTTTTTAGGTTTATTTTAGTTTTTAGTTTAGTTTAGGTTTTTATTTATTTTTTTAGTTTAGTTTTTATTTTTTGTTTTATTTTATTTTTATGTTTAGGTTTAGGTACAGGTTTAGGTTTAGGTTTAAGTTTTAGTTTAGGTTTTTATTTTAGTTTTTATTTTATTTTATTTAGGTTTAGGGTTTTTTCTTGATTCTATTCTTAGGTTTTATGTAGTTTAGGTTTAGGTTTATAGGTTTTTAGGGTTTAGGGTTTATGGTTTAGGGTTTAGGGTTTATGGTTTAGGGTTTAGGGTTTAGGGTCGTAGGGTTTATGGTTTAGGGTATAGGGTTTAGGGTTTTAGAGCTAAGAGTTTAGGGTTTAGGAATTTTAAATTTAGGGTTGTTGGTTTAGGGTTTAGGGCTAGGGTTTTTTATCTAGGGATTAGAGTTTAAGGTTAGTTTTAGGGTTTAGGGTTTAGGGGTTTAAGGTTTAGGGTTTAGGGTTTAGGGTTTAGGGTTTGAAGTTTTGGGTTAGTTTAGAGTTTAGGGTTTTGTAGGGTTAAGGGTTATTTTTAAAAATTAAGTAAACTGGTAGGTTTAGGTTTACTTAGTTTATTATATATTTTTATTTAGGTTTATTTTTTAATTAGCTTAGTTTACTTATTTTAATTTATTTATTTTAGTTTTGGTTTTTTATTTTAGTTTATTTTTTTGGTTTACGTTTACATTTATGGTTATCTTTTAGTTTAGTTTTATTTTTTTTATTTTTTAAGTTTATGTTTTATTTTTTATTTTTAGGTTTAGGTTAAGGTTTTTATTTTATTTTTTTAGGTTTAGGTTTTAAGTTTTTATTTTAGGTTTTCTTCTTTTCTTCAAGTTTAGGTTTATTTTTATTTTGTTTTGTTTTATTTAGTTTAGGTTTAGGTTTAGTTTATTTTAGGTTTAGGTTTTATTTATTTTAGTTTAGTTTATTTTAGTTTAGGTTTAAGTTTATTTTACTTTTATTTTAGGTTTATGTTTTATTTTAGTTTAGGGTTTAGGTTTTATTTTTTATTTATTTTTAAGTTTTATTGTTAGGTTTATTGTTTAGGTTTAAGTTATTATTTAGTTTATAAATTTTTTTAAGTTTATTTTATTTTATTTTACATTTATGTTTTATTTTATTTAAGTTTCCATTTTTAAGTTCATTTTACTTTTTAGTTTACTATTAGTTTTTATTTATTTTAATTTAGTTTAGTTTTTATTTTTTATTTATTTTATTTTATTTCTTATTATTTTAGGCTTAGGTTTATGTTTATGTTTAGGTTTAAGTTTTAGTTTAGGTTTTTATTTTATTTTATTTAGGTTTAGGTTTCTTTATTTATTTTATTTTTAGGTTTAATTTTGTTTAGGTTTAGGTTTTTAGTTTTTTAGGGTTTAGAGTTAGTTTAGGGTTTAGGGTTTTTTGTAAATTAAGAAAATCGGTAGGTTTAGGTTTATTTTTTATTTATTTATGGCTTTTTCATTATTTTTATTTAGTTTATTATATTTATTTTAAGTTTATTTATTTTAGGTTTAGGTTTAGGTTTTCATTTTTTTATTTAGGTTTAGGTTTTAGGTTTTTATTCTAGGTTTATTTTTAGGAATTATTTTTTAGTTTAGGTTTAGGTTTATTTTTAGTTTATTTTATTTTATTTAGTTCAAAGTTTAGGTTTATTTTATTTTAGGTTTAGGTTTAGCTTTCATTTATTTTAGTTTAGCTTGTTTTTGTTTAACTTTAGGCATATTTTATTTTGTTTATTTTTGGTTTTGGTTTTTTAGTTAATGGTTTAGGTTTTATTATTTATTTTTAGGATTATTTTTTAGGGTTTATGGTTTTTATTTAGTATATATTTAATTTTATTTTAGGTTTATTTTATTTTTAATTTAGTGTTTATTTTTATTTTATTTAGATTTTTTTAGGTTTATTTTAGTTTTTTGTTTAGTTTAGGTTTTTATTTATTTTCTTTTAGTTTAGTTTTTATTTTTTATTTTATTTTATTTTTATGTTTAGGTTTAGGTATAGGTTTAGGTTTAGGTTTAGGTTTTAGTTTAGGTTTTTATTTTAGTTTTTATTTTATTTTATTTAGGTTTAGGGTTTTTTATTTATTTTATTTTTAGGTTTTATGTAGTTTAGGTTTAGGTTTATAGGTTTTTAGGGTTTAGGGTTTATGGTTTTTATTTAGTATATATTTAAATTTATTTTAGGTTTATTTTATTTTTATTTTAGTGTTTATTTTTATTTTATTTAGATTTTTTTAGGTTTATTTTAGTTTTTAGTTTAGTTTAGGTTTTATTTATTTTCTTTTAGTTTAGTTTTTATTTTTTATTTTATTTTATTTTTATGTTTAGGTTTAGGTACAGGTTTAGGTTTAGGTTTAGGATTTAGTTTAGGTTTTATTTTTGTTTTATTTTATTTTATTTAGGTTTAGGGTTTTATTTATTTTATTTTTAGGTTTTATGTAGTTTAGATTTAGGTTTATAGGTTTTTTAGGGTTTAGGGTTTATGGTTTTATTTAGTATATATTTAATTTTATTTTAGGTTTATTTTATTTTTATTTTAGTGTTTATTTTTTATTTTATTTAGATTTTTTTTGGGTTTATTTTAGTTTTAGTTTAGTTTAGGTTTATTTATTTTCTTTTAATTTAGTTTTATTTTTTATTTTATTTTATTTATGTTTAGGTTTAGTTTGGGTTTAGGTTTAGGTTTAGGTTTTAGTTTAGGTTTTATTTTAGTTTTTATTTTATTTTATGTAGGTTTAGGGTTTTTTTTTTATTTTATTTTTAGGTTTTATCTAGTTTAGGTTTAGGTTTATAGGTTTTTAGGGTTTAAGGTTTATGGTTTAGGGTTTAGGGTTTATGGCTTGGGATTTAGGGTTTAGGGTTGTATGGTTTATGGTTTAGGGTATAGGGTTTAGGGTTTTAGAGCTAAGGGCTTAGGGTTTAGAAATTTTAGATTTTAGGGTTGTTGGTTTAGGGTTTAGGGCTAGGGTTTTTTTATCTAGGGATTAGAGTTTAAGGTTAGTTTTATGGTTTAGGGTTTAGTGTTTAGGGTTTAGGGTTTAGGGTTTAAGGTTTAGGGTTTAGTGTTTAGGGTTTAGGATTTGAAGTTTTGGGTTAGTTTAGAGTTTAGGGTTTTGTAGGGTTAAGCGTTATTTTTAAAAATTAAGTAAACAGGTAGGTTTAGGTTTACTTAGTTTATTATATATTTTTATTTATGATTAAACACTTAGTTTACTTATTTTAATTTATTTATTTTAGTTTTGGTTTTTTATTTTAGTTTATTTTTTGGTTTACGTTTACATTTATGGTTATCTTTTAGTTTAGTTTTATTTTTGTTTTATTTTTTAAGTTTATGTTTTATTTTTTATTTTTAGGTTTAGGTTTAGGTTTTTATTTTATTTTTTTAGGTTTAGGTTTTAAGTTTTTATTTTAGGTTTTATTTTTTTGTTCAGGTTTAGGTTTATTTTTATTTTGTTTTGTTTTATTTAGTTTAGGTTTAGGTTTAGTTTATTTTAGGTTTAGGTTTAGGTTTTATTTATTTTAATTTAGTTTATTTTAGTTTAGGTTTAAGTTTATTTTACTTTTATTTTAGGTTTAGGTTTTATTTTAGTTAAGGGTTTAGCTTTAATTTTTTATTTATTTTTAAGTTTTATTTTTAGGTTTATTGTTTAGGTTTAAGTTATTATTTAGTTTATACATTTGTTTAAGTTTATTTTATTTTTATTTTACATTTATGTTTTATTTTATTTAGGTTTTCATTTTTAAGTTCATTTTACTTTTTAGTTTTCTTTTGGTTTTTATTTATTTTAATTTAATTTAGTTTTTATTTTTTATTTATTTTATTTTAATTTAGAGCTTATTATTTATTTTATTTTATTTTTAGGCTTAGGTTTATGTTTATGTTTAGGTTTAGGTTTTAGTTTAGGTTTTTATTTATTTTATTTAGGTTTAGGTTTCTTTATTTATTTAATTTTTAGGTTTTATTTTGTTTAGGTTTAGGTTTTTAGTTTTTTAGGGTTTAGCATTTAGGGTTTAGGGTTTAGGGTTAGTTTTGGATTTAGGGTTTAGGGTTTAGGGTTTTCTATAAATTAAGAAAATCGAAAGGTTTAGGTTTATTTTTTACTTATTTATGGCTTTTTCTTTATTTTTATTTAGTTTATTATATTTATTTTAAGTTTATTTATTTTAAGTTTAGGTTTAGGTTTTCATTTTATTTTTTTAGGTTTAGGTTTTAGGTTTTTATTCTAGGTTTATTTTTTGGATTTACTTTTTAGCTTAGGTTTAGGTTTATTTTTAGTTTATTTTATTTTATTTAGTTCAAGGTTTAGGTTTATTTTATTTTAGGTTTAGGTTTAGCTTTTACTAATTTTAGTTTAGCTTATTTTTGTTTAGGTTTAGGCATATTTTACTTTGTTTATTTTTGGTTTTGGTTTTTTTTAGTTAATGGTTTAGGTTTTATTATTTATTTTTAGGTTTATTTTTTAGGGTTTATGGTTTTTATTTAGTATATATTTAATTTTATTTTAGGTTTATTTTATTTTTATTTTAGTGTTTATTTTTATTTTATTTAGATTTTTAGGTTTATTTTAGTTTTTAGTTTAGTTTAGGTTTTTATTTATTTTCTTTTAGTTTAGTTTTTTTTATTTTATTTTATTTTTAAGTTTAGGTTTAGGTACAGGTTTAGGTTTAGGTTTAGGTTTTAGTTTAGGTTATTATTTTAGTTTTATTTTATTTTATTTAGGTTTAGGGTTTTTATTTATTTTATTTTTAGGTTTTATGTAGTTTAGGTTTAGGTTTATAGGTTTTTAGGGTTTAGGGTTTATGGTTTGGGGTTTAGGGTTTAGGGTTGTAGGGTTTATGGTTTAGTGTATAGGGCTTACTGTTTTAGAGCTAAAGGTTTAGGGTTTAGGAATTTTAGATTTTAAGGTTGTTGGTTTAGGGTTTAGGGCTAGGGTTTATTTTATCTAGAGATTGGAGTTTAAGGTTAGTTTTAGGGTTTAGGGTTTAGTATTTAGGGTTTAGGGTTTAAGGTTTAGAGTTTAGTGTTTAGGGTTTAGGGTTTGAAGTTTTGGGTTAGTTTAGAGTATAAGGTTTTGTAGGGTTAAGGGTTATTTTTAAAAATTAAGTAAACTGGTAGGTTTAGGTTTACTTAGTTTATTATATATTTTTATTTAGGTTTATTTTTAATTAGCTTAGTTTACTTATTTTAATTTATTTATTTTAGTTTTGGTTTTTTATTTTAGTTTATTTTTTGTTTTATATTTACATTTATGGTTATCTTTTAGTTTTGTTTTATTTTTATTTCATTTTTTAATTTTATGTTTTATTTTTTATTTTTAGGTTTAGGTTTATGTTTTTATTTTATTTTTAAAGGTTTAGGTTTTAAATTTTTATTTTAGGTTTTATTTTTTTTGTTCAGGTTTAGGTTTATTTTTATTTTGTTTTATTTTATTTAGTTTAGGTTTAGGTTTAGTTTATTTTAGGTTTAGGTTTAGGTTTTATTTATTTTAGTTTAGTTTATTTTAGTTTAGGTTTATGTTTATTTTACTTTTATTTTAGGTTTAGGTTTTATTTTAGTTTAGGGTTTAGGTTTTATTTTTTATTTATTTTTAAGTTTTATTGTTAGGTTTATTGTTTAGGTTTAAGTTTTTATTTAGTTTATACATTTTTTAAGTTTATTTTATTTTTATTTTACATTTATCTTTTATTTTATTTAGGTTTTCATTTTTAAGTTCATTTTATTTTTTAGTTTACTTTTGGTTTTTATTTATTTTAATTTAGTTTAGTTTTTATTTTTTATTTATTTTATTTTAATTTAGTTCTTATTTTTTATTTTATTTTATTTTTATGCTTAGGTTTATGTTTATGTTTAGGTTTAGGTTTTAGTTTAGGTTTTATTTTATTTTATTTAGGTTTAGGTTTTTTATTTATTTTATTTTTAGGTTTTATTTAGTTTAGGTTTAGGTTTTTAGGTTTTTAGGGTTTAGGGTTTAGGGTTTAGAGTTTAGGTTTAAGGTTTGGCTTTTAGTGTTTGGGTTTTAGGGTTGTAGGTTTTAGGGTTTAGGGGTTGGGTTAAGGGTTTTAGTGTTTAGGGATTAGGTTTTACGGTTTAGAGTTTTAGGGTTTAAAGTTTAGGTTTGTAGGGTTTAGTTGACTTTAGGTTTAGGTTTAAACTTTAAGTTTAGGGTTTAGGATTTAAAGTTTAGTGTTTAGGGTTTATGGTTTTAAGTCAGTTTAGTTTAGTTTAAGTTTAGGGTTTAGGTTTAGTTTTAGGGTTTAGGTTTAGGTTAGGTTTTGGGTTTAAGTTTTAGGGTTTAGGGTTTAGGGTTTAGAGTTTAAACTTAGGTTTAGGTTTAGTAGTTTAGGTTTAGGATTTTAGGTTTGATTTAGGTTTAGGGTTTAGGTTTTAGGTTTAGGGTTTAGTGTTTAAGGTTTAGGATTTTTTAGGCGTTATGGTTTAGGATTTAGGGTTTAGGTTTTCTATTTAAATTAAGTAAACCGATTAGTTTAGGTTTGTTTAGTTTATTTTATATTTTATTTAAGTTTGCTTTTTATTTAGCTTAGCATATTTATTTTTTGTTAATTTATTTTAGTTTAGTTTTTTATTTTAGTTTATTTTTTATGTTTAAGTTTAGGTTTTTATTTAATTTTTAGTTTAGTATTATTTTTATTTTATTATTTATTTTTAGGTTTAGGCTTAGGTTTTTAATTTATTTTGTTAGATTTAGGTTTTAGGTTTTATTTTTTAGTTTAGGTTTAGGTTTACTTTTAGTTTGTTTTGTTTTATTTAGTTTAGGATTAGGTTTAGGTTTAGCTTATTTTAGGTTTAGGTTTAGGCTTTATTTATTTTAGTTTAGTTTATTTTAGTTTAGGTTTATGTTTTTATTTTTATTTTAGGTTTATGTTTTTTTTAGTTTAGGGTTTAGGGTTTTTTTTTATTTTTAGGTTATAATTTTAGGTTTATCTTTTAGATTTAGGTTTTTATTTAGTTTGTGTTATATTTTTTTAGGTTTATTTCTTTTTTATTCTATGTTTAGGTTTTTTCATTAGGTTTTTTTTTCTTTTTAAGTTCATTTTATTTTTTTAGTGTAGCTTTGTTTTCTATTTATTTTATTTTATTTTAGTTTTTATATTTTATTTTATTTTATTTTTAGACTTAATTTTAGTTTTATATGTTGGTTTGGTTTAGGTTTTAGTTTAGGTTTTTAATTATTTTTTAAATTTTATTTAGGTATAGGTTTTTTTATTTATTTTATTTTTAGGTTTTATTTAGTTTAGGCTTAGGTTTTTAGGTTTTTTGGGCTTAGGGTTTAGGGTTTCAGGTTTAGGGTTTAGGTATAGGGTTTGGGGTTTAGTGTTTAGGGTTTAGGGTTGTAGGTTTTATGGTTTAGGGTTGAAGGTTTTGGGTTTGGATTTAGGGTTTTAGGGTTTAGGGTTTAGGGTTTATGGTTTAGGGTTTTAGGGTTTAGGGTTCAAGGTTGTAGTGTTTTAGGGTTTATGGCTTAGGGTTTAGGGTTTAGGTTTAGGTTTAGGGTTTAGGGTTTAGGATTTAGGGTTTAGGTTTAGGTTTAGGGTTTAAGGTTTAAGTTTAGGGTTTAGGGTTTATGGTTTAGGATTTAGGGTTTTAGGTTTAGGTTTAGGGTTTAGGGTTTGTGGTTTTTATTTTTTTATTATTTTTAATAGAGAACAAATTCAGAGTCAACATTTCTTTTTTTTATTTCATCAACCATGTAACACAAGTTGTTTTCTAACGGACAAGCGATAACTTTGAAAAAAT
This sequence comes from Cymbidium sinense, assembly GCA_021442155.1. Taxonomy (NCBI): domain Eukaryota; kingdom Viridiplantae; phylum Streptophyta; class Magnoliopsida; order Asparagales; family Orchidaceae; genus Cymbidium; species Cymbidium sinense. Next base: position 118,075 of record JAKCPB010001036.1, read on the forward strand.
GAGCATGCATAGAGCAAATCAAAAACCAAGAATAACTAGAAATGTCTCTATTGTAAAGACATAATTCCATAGCGATGGTGGTCGGTTGTTCTTATTTCTCGGTTCCAGAACCACCACGACCTCCAGAGTGGGATCGCCATCATATCCCTGATCTCTCCCTCCGCCACCACCACGACTATAACCTTCTTCATTCCTCCCTCCTCCAAAACCACCACTGCTCTGACCACCACCTCCATACCCACCAACACCTCAGATCCCCCACCACCACTACTCGATGTTGCCTCATCGCCTTGTCTCCATTAGATCGGTGAGCGGTTGATGGTGATGTTCTTGTCGTCAAGGTTCTACCCATTCTTAGGGTTTAGGTTTAGGTTTAGGTTTATTAGGTTTTAGGGTTTAGTTTTATTTTTTAATTTATTTAGTTACTTTAGGTTTAGGTTTAGGGTTTGGGGTTTAGGGTTTAGGGTTTAGGGTTTGGGCTTAAGATTTAGAGTTTACAATTTAGGGTTTAGGGTTTATGCTTTTAGGGTTTAGGGTTTAGGGTTTAAGGTTTTTAAGGGTTTTTTAGGGTTTAGGGTTTAGGGTTAAGGGTAGTAGGTTTAGGTTTTAGAGTTTAAGGTTCAGGTTTTAGGATTTAGGGTTTATGATTTTTTTAAGAAAAATTAAGTAAAATGATAGGTTTATGTTTATTTATTTTATTTAGTTTATTTTATTTTTTATTTTTATTTAGGTTTATTTTTTTATTTTAGTTTGTTTATTTTAGATTTATTTATTTTAGTTTAGTTTTTTTATTTTAGTTTATTTTCTAGGTTTAGGTTTAGGTTTATTTTTTTAGTTTAGTTTTATTTTTATTTTATTTTTTAGATTTAGGCTTTATTTTTTACTTTTAGGTTTAAGTTTAGGTTTTTATTTTATTTTTTTAGTTTTAGGTTTAAGTTTTTGTTTTAGGTTTATTTTTAGGTTTTATTTTATAATTTAGATTTCCATTTATTTTTAGTTTATTTTATTTTATTTAGTTTTGGTTTAGGTTTAGGTTTAGTTTATTTTGGGTTTAGGTTTTGGTTGTATTTATTTTGGCTCAGTTTAATTTAGTTTAGGTTTACGTTTATTTTATTTTTATTTTAGGTTTAGGTTTTTTTTAGTTTAGGGTTTAGGTTTTATTTTTTATTTATTTTTAGGTTTTATTTTTAGGTATATTTTTTAGGTTTAGATTTTTATTTAGTTTTTATTTTATGTTTATTTTATTTTTATTTTATATTTAGTTTTTGTTTAATTTAGGTTTTTAATTTTTTAGTTTAGTTTCTATTTTTATTTATTTTATTTTAGTTTTTTTATTTTTTTATTTTATTTTGGTTTAGCCTTTTTTAAGTTTTATTTAGTTTAGGTGTAGATTTTTAGCTTTTTAGGATTTATGGTTTAGGGTTTAGGGTTTAGGATTAGTTTAGGGTTTAAGGTTTAGTGTTTGGAGTTTAGGGTTTAGTGTTTAGGGTTTAGGGTTTCAGTTTTTGGTTTAGGGTTTAGCATTTTAGGGTTTAGGGTTTATAGTTTAGGGTTTAGGTTTTTTAGGTTTATGGTTTAGGTTTTAGGTTTAGGGTTAAGGTTTTAGTTAGGAGTTGAGGGTTTTAGTTTTTTTTAATAGAGAACAAATTTAGATTCAATATATCTTATTTTTAATTTCATCAACCAAGTAACACACCAGTTTCTAAAGACATTAGCGGCGACATAGATATAAAATGAGCACAGATTGAGCAAATGAAAAACCCTAGATAACTAGAACCATCTCTACTTAAAAGACACAGTTCCATAAGCACTAGATCTAATCAGTTGTTCTTCAATTTCTCCAGTTCCCATCAGAACCACCCCGACCTCTCGAGTAGTAGGATCCATAATCATATCCCCAATCTCTCTCTCCACCACCACCATAGTTGTAACCTCCATTCCCTCCCATACGCTTACCAGACCACCACCTCGATATCCACCATCATCTCCAGATCCCCACCACCACTATGAAAATTGTCGCCTCTGCCTTCACCTCCACCGCCAGATCTAGACTGAGCCTGGTTGACAATGATGTTCCTGCCCTCAAGGTTCTGCTCATTCTTAGGGTTTAGGTTTAGGTTTAGGTTTAGGTTTAGGTTTATTAGGTTTTAGGGTTTAAGTTTATTTTATAGTTTATTTAGTTACTTTAGGCTTAGGTTTAGGGTTGGGGTTTAGGGTTTAGGTTTTGGGGTTAGGATTTAAGGTTTAGGGTTTAGGGTTTAGGGTTTTATAATGTATGCTTTTAGGGTTTAGGGTTTAGGATTAGGGTTTAGGGTTTAGTTTTTAGGTTTTAAGGTTTAGGATTTTTAGGGTTTAGTTAGTTTATTAGTGAGGTTTAAGGATTTAGTTTAGGTTTAGGTTTAGGAGTTTAGGGTTTAGGGTTTAGATTTAGGGTTTAGCTTTAAGGTTTAGGGTTATAGTTTAGGTTTAGGTTTAGGGTTTAGGGTTTAGGTTCTGATTTTGGGATGAGGTTTTGGGTTTAGGTTTTAAGGTTTAGGGTTTAGGGTTGTAGATTTAGAGTTTAGGATTTAGGGTTAGTTTTAGGGTTTAGGGTTTAGGGTTAGGGTTTTTATTTTTTATTAGTTTTTTATTTTTTTTAAATTAAGCAAATTGGTAGGTTTAGGTTTATTTAGTTTATTTAGTTTATTTATTTATTTTAATTTAATTTATTTTAAATTTATATTTATGTTTATTTTTATTTTTATTTACTTTAGTTTATTTATTTTATGTTTATTTATTTTAGTTTAGGTTTTTTATTTTATTTTATTTCATAGGTTTAGGTTTTATTTTAATTTTTAGGTTTAGGTTTAGGTTTTTTTTTAGGTTTGGACTTTAGGATTTTATTTTAGGTTTTATTTTTTAGTTTAGGATTTCATTTATTTTTAGTTTATTTTATTTTATTTAGTTTAGGTTTATGTTTAGGTTTAGTTTATTTTAGATTTAGGTTTAGTTTTTATTTATTTTAGTTTAGTTTATTTTAGTTTAGATTTAGGTTTATTTTAATTTTATTTTAGGTTTAGGTTTTCTTTAGTTTAGGGTTTAGTTCTTTTTTTAGTTTTATTTTTTAAGTTTAGGTTTTTAATTTGTTTATATTTTATTTTATTTTAGGTTTATTTTATTTTTATTTTAGGTTTAGTTTTTATTTTTTAGTTTAGTTTAGGTTTTATTTATTTTATTACAGTTTAGTTTTTATTTTTTTTATTTTTTTATTTTTTAGGTTTATGTTTAGGTTTTAGTTTTAATTTATTATATTTTTATTTAGGTTTAGTTTTTATTTATTTATTTTATTTTTATGTTTTATTTAGTTTAGAATTAGGTTTTTAGCTTTTTAGGGTTTAGGGTTTTTTTAGGGAAATTAGGGGAATTTTATTGCCATAAAGAAAACGTACAAAATCCTTACAAGGGGTAAATCTCTAAATTAATGCTCAAAGAGCTACAATAAGTCCTAAAGAGATAACCCCTAACTATTACAATAATATAAGAAAAAATAAAAGGAAAAAACAAAACCAAACAAACAACAACAACAACCTGATTCAATGTAATGTACCAACAATCCAAGATTAAGCAAGATCCACCTGCAAAGATTATCCCAACCTATAAAAAATTCAGAACATAATAATGAAATGATGAGTACAATTAAGCAAGCACAAAGAGTATGAGCAATGTAAAGAAAAGGCTCAGGCTCAGTTATAATCATCTCAAGAAGCAACACTATATGTAAGCATCCAAACTTCTAAAGAAGGGTTACAATTACATATAATACTACCAGCCAAAAGAAGATAAAGAGGGAAACATCAAGGCAATCATTACCAACATACCACTTGTAGCCCATCATCCCAAGTCCATCATCCTGCAAGGCTGCAAACTCTTCCAAGCAGTAGACATAATAGCCAACCATAAAGCCACCAAAATAAATAAGCCCAAAAAGCCAGAAAATCAACCAACCATCAGGGACAACAATAGTATAGTAGGAACACCACCAAAGCCACCACCAAAGAGGAATCATAACATAAAGGGAGCAAGAATCATGACCTTAACAACAAAAACCAAAAAAAACCAAGACCAAAAGAAAAAAACACAAGAGCTCATGTCCTCCATAAGCAAATAGGAAAGACAACAAGTTTGTCACCCAAACTAGAAAAAGGGAAGCAAAGAATACCAAGAGAGGAGAGAGCTATAAGAGGCCAACCAAAGATATCACCGATAGAGGAGGAATGAAAGGCCAAAACAGCCACCCATCCAACCAACCCAGCCAGCCAAAACAACCAAAAAACCCAGCCAACCAACATAGCCTCTCATCTAACCACCATAGTAGCAAAAAATCCAAATCAATGACAAGACCAATAGCATCCATCATGCCAAAACCACCCAAGAAAACCAAGAAAAGGGTAGAAGCAAACAACAACATCCACCAAACCCACCAAAGTAGGAGAAATTCTGATCCATGTGAGGTGAATAGCTAGCCAAAAACAAAATTGAGCAAAGACCGATAATACTGACTAAAAGCCATCCATCAGGAGTAGCAATAGTACAATAGGAACACCACGAAAGCCAACAGCAAAAAGGGGCAGAAATATCAATGAGTGCAAGCATCATAACCATAGCCAAGTTTAGCACCAAACACTAAAACAAGTCACCAGATCCCAAAGCAAAATAATAGCCACTAAATAGCCATCAGCCAGCCAACCCAAAATAATAACAAAAACAAAAGTAGCTGCAGCCAAGAGGGGAAGACCATTACATGAAGAGGCTGAAACCACAACCAAAAGAAACAAACCCAAACTAGCAAAACTAACCTCCAAAACCCAATCCACAAAAATGAAGAAATAACATTCAACATATAACCTCTACCTTGCAAAATCCAATCCAAAATTAGACCACCAATAGCCCCTCCAATCTGCCACCAACAGAAGCGGATAAACCAACCAACACAGCCACCCAACCAACCAACCCAGCCAGCCAACATAGCCGGCCCACCCAACCAACCAACAAGGCCACCCAACCAAACACCATAGTAGTAGAAAATCCAACTCAGTTAAGGAAGCAACCAGCTTAGATATATGGAAAATCTCATATAGAAAATAGTAAGAAAATCCACCACCCAAATGAAGGTCCAAAATAACCAATCAACAATAATCATCCATCCGGAAAACAACATCCACGCGAAAAAAACCAAAACAACCTAGATAGAAAAATAAGAACCAATAAGAACCACCAAAGCAACCCAAAAGCAAGAGCTTAGAAACAAAACTCAGCATAGGCCTAAGAGTGAAAATAAGAAAATGGCCACAACCCAAAGAGGGTTTAACAAAGGGAAACCAAAAGCAATGGCTCATCAAAAACCAATAGAAAAAACCAAACCAAGAAAATTATAATCTGAGATAAGGTAATCCAGTGTTATCCAAGTTGACCAAACCCCTTAAAAGTTTAGGTAAATTTTGATTGTCAAATAAAGTGAAATTAGTTAAGTTTGCACCTAAAGTAGTCAAAAAATCAGCACAAGCATTACTTTCACAAAGGATATGGAAAATTTTATAACAAACTTGAGAAATAAGATTTTCTGTATGATTAAGAAGATAAAATAAATCAGCATTTCTTATTATATTGGAGTTTAGCATGTCAAAAAGCAAGAACTCATCAACATAAATCCAGATGTTGAGAAAACCTTTATTCAAATAAATCTCAATAGCTTTTATTGACGTAAGCTCAACATAGATAATAACAGCTTTGAAAGGATATGCAAAAGCACAAATGGTAGTACCTTTATAATTCCTATGAATACCACCATAACCATATTTATTAGAAGTAATAGAACCATCAATATTCACTTTAATCAAATTTTCTTGGGTTTGATCCAAAGGATAATCCTAGCTCTTTTATAAGAGTCAACATCAGGCAGATTGATACCAATTTTTAGCCACAAATTTATAACCTATAAAATGAATGTTACTAATAAGATTGCCATTAAATAGAGCTTGAGTTTGTTTCTTTGGTTCTAGCTAGGATCCTTTTATGGCTCATCGGAATACCATGATATTTAGCATCATTTATATCCATATAGATTGACCAGATAAGGGTAATAGCAACTAGAACTTTAATATGATCTTTCATAATTTTTTAGAAACAGACTTCAAGAAGTTGATATATGGAAAGAGATCCATGAAAGTAGTTGGTATTAAATAAATCATCTTACCATAACCATAATTTATAAGCAATAGCACCATTGTAAACATGATTAACATTTTCAATATGAAAGTAACAATAGCACTTTGAAGGCAAATAAAACTCTTTATTCCAGAGCAAAAAGTCCACAAGAATAAAGTAACAATAGAACTTTGAAGGAAAATTAACATTTTAGGGTTTAGGGTTTATTTTTTTTAAAATTAAGTAAATCGATAGGTTTAGGTTTATTTAATATATTTAGTTTATTTTATTTTTTATTTTATTTAAGTTAATTTTAATTTTATTTAATTTAATTTATTTATTTTTGTTTCCTTTTTTTATTTTAGTTTATTTTTAGGTTTAAGTTTAGATTTAGGTTTATTTTTTAGTTGAGTTTTATTTTATTTTATTTTTAGGTTTATGTTTTATTTTTTATTTTTAGGTTTAGGTTTAAGATTTTATTTTATTTTTATAGGTTTAGGTTTTAGGTTTTTATTTTAAGTTTTATTTTTTAGTTTATGTTTAGCTTTATTTTTAGTTTATTTTATTTTATTTTGTTTAGATTTAGGTTTATGTTTAGTTTCTTTTAGGTTTAGGTCTAGGTTTTACTTATTTTAGTTTAGTTTTTTTAGTTTACTTTTAAGTTTATTTTATTTTATTTTAATTTTAGGTTTTTTTTTTAGTTTAGATTTATTTTATTTTTTTTTATTTATTTTAGATTTTATTTTAGGTTTATTTTATTTTTATTTTAGTTTATTTTATTTAGGTTTTTTTATTCTTAGGTTTATATTATTATTTAGTTTAGTTTAGGTTTTAATATATTTTATTTTAGTTTATTTTATTTTATTTTATTTTAGGTTTAGTTTACTTTAAGTTTCATTTAGGTTTTATTATTTTATTTATTATTTTATTTAGGTTTAGGTTTTATTTATTTTATTTTATGCCTTATTTAGTTTAGGTTTAGCTTTTTAGACTTTAAGTTTAGGTTTTGTGGTTTAGAGTTTAGTGGCCTAAGAGGTTTAGGGTTGTGGCTCAGTGGTTTTTGTGTGTTTTAGGGTTTAGGTTTTATGGTCAGGATTAGTTTAGGATTAGTTTTGGATTTTTTAGGGTTAGGTAGGTTTGGGATTATGGTTTAGTGGCTAGCTTAATTAAGTGCCTGGTAGGGTTAGTGGTTTAGGATTTTGTGTTTAGGTTTAGGGTTTAGGGTTTTTTAAATTAAATAAACCAAGAGGGTTTTACTTTATTTAGTTTATTTTATATTTTTAATGAGGTTTATTTTTTTTTTATTTAGTTTAGTTTATTAATTTTTTTTATTTATTTGAGTTTAGGTTTTTTATTTTAGTTTATTTTTTAGACTTAGGTTTAGGTTTATGTTTATTTTTTAGTTTAGTTTTATTTTTATTTTATCTCTTAGGTTTAGGTTTTATTTCTTATTTTTTTGGTTTAGGTTTAGGTTTTTATTTAATTTTTTTAGGTTTAGGTATTAGGTTTTTATTTTAGGTCTATTTTTAGATTTTATTTTTTTATTTAGGTTTAGGCTTATTTTTACTTTATTTAATTTTATTTACTTTAGGGTTTAGGTTTAGTTTATTTTAGTTTAGGTTTAGGTTTATTTGTTATTTTTTATTTTAGGTTTAGGTTTTTTCTTAGTGTAGGGTTTAGGTTTTATTTTTTATTTATTTTTAGGTTTTATATTTAGGTTTATTTTTTAGGTTTAGGTTTTTATTTAGTTTTTATTTTATTTTATTTTTTTATTTTATTACATTTAGGTTTTATTATATTTAGGTTTTAATTTTTTAATTAGTTTAGGTTTTATTTATTTTATTTTAGTTTAGTTTTATTTTTATTTTATTTTCTTTTATGGTTTTGGTTTAGGTTTAGGTTTTAGTTTGTGGTTTTAATTTATTTTATTTTATTATTTTATTTTGGTTTAGGGTTTTTATTAATTTTATTTTAAGGTTTTATTTAATTTAGGTTTAGGTTTTTAGATTTTTAAAGTTTAGGGTTTAGGGTTAGTTTAAGGTTTAGGGTTTAGGGTTTGGGGTTTAAGGTTTTGTGTTTGGGGTTTGTTTTATTTTTTGGGTTTAGGATTTAGGGTTTATGGATTAGGTTTGTGGTCAGGTTTTTAGGATTTAGGATTTAAAGTTTAGGGTTTGGTGGTTTAGGTTTGGTTTTTGGGGTTTAGGGTTTAGGGTTTTGAGTCTAGGTTTTAGGTTTAGTATTCATGTTTTAGTTTAGGGTTTAGGGTTTTTGGAAATTTTTTTTAACAGAGAATAAATTAAGATTCAACATTTCTTCTATTTGATTTCATCAACCAAGTAACACACTTAGTTTTCTAGGACATGATGACATAGATTAGAATGAGCATGCAAAAACCTAGATAACTAGAACTATCTTTATTATAAAGGCAGCCCATAAGCGCCAGATCGGGTCGTTTCTAGTTTCTCCTATTCCCATCAGAATGACCCCAGCCTCTCGAGCAGTGGGATCCACCATCATATCCCCGATCTCTCACTCTGCCCACCACGGTTGTAACCTCTGTCGCTCCTCCTGCCTCCATAACCACCACTATTCTGACCACCACCTCCATATCCACCAGCACCTCCAGATCCCCCACCAACACTATGATAACCACTACCTCCGCCTTCACCTCCATCGCCTGATCTAGACTATGCCTAGTTGAAAGTAATGTTCCTACCCTCAAGGTTCTACCATTCTTAGGGTTTAGGTTTAGGTCTATTAGGTTTTAGGGTTTATGTTTAGGTTTATTTTTAAAAATTAAGTAAACTGTTAGGTTTAGGTTTATTTAGTTTATTTAGTTTATTTTTTATTTATTTTAGTTTATTTTATAATTTTGTTTTTATTTAGGTTTATTTTTATTTTTATTTAGTTTAGTTTATTTATTTTTGGTTTATTTATTTCATTTTAGGTTATTATTTTTGTTTATTTTTAGGTATATTTTTTGGTTTAGGTTTAGGTTTATTTTTTTAGTTGAGTTTTATTTTTATTTTATTTTTTAGGTTTAGGTCTTATTTTTTATTTCTAGGTGTAGGTTTAGGTTTTATATTATAATTTTAGGTTTAGCTTTTAGGTTTATTTTTAAGTTTTATTTGTTAGTTTAGGTTTAGGTTTATTTTTAGTTTATTTTATTTAATTTGTTTTAGGTTTATGTTTAGGTTTAGTTTATTTTAGGTTTAGCTATAGGTTTTATTTCTTTTAGTTTAGTTTATTCTAATTTAGGTTTAGGTTGATTTTACTTTGTTTATTTTTTTTTATTTTAGGTTTAGGTTATTTTTTGTTTTTTTTAATTTAGGGTTAGGTTTAATTTTTTATTTATTTTAGGTTCATTTTTAGGTTTATTTTTTAGGTTTAGGTTTTATTTAGGTTTTATTTTATTTTATTTTAAGTTTATTTTATTTTAATTTACATTTAGGTTTTATTTTGTTTAGATTTTTATTTTAGGTTTATTTTATTTTCTTATTTAGTTTTAGGTTTTATTTATTTATTTCTTCATTTAGTTTTATTTTTATTTTATTTTATTTTAGTTTATGTTTAGTTTAGGTTTTAGTTTGTTTTTATTTTATTTTATTTTAGTTATCTTATTTAGTTTAGGTTTTTTTTATTTTTTTAGGTTTTATTTAGTTTAGGTTTAGGGTTAGGTTTAGGTTTTGTGATTGGGGTTTAGGGTTTTTTTCAAAAAGGGAAAATTTTATTGCCTCAAGAAAAGGATTAGAAAGTCCTTAAATGGGGATAAATCTCCAAAACTAATGCTCAAAGAGCTACAATAAAGCCTAAAGAGATAAATCTCCTACTACAAGAGAAAAAGAAAAGCAAAAGGAAAAGGGAGAAAACTCAGCAACAACACTAAAACCCTCTAAGTTGACCACAAACCACTTGTAAGAACCCATGATTAGAAAAAAAAACTTACAAGAAACTTAAGCAGAAATAATCTAATTGAAAAGATGAAAATAATGTAAGAACATAAAGAGAGAAAAGAAATAAAATCCATGGACAAGGCTCAGGCTCAGTCACAATCAAATAAAGGAACAACAAAATTTGTGAGCATCCAAACTCCAAAAGAAGGGTTACATTAAAAATAATGCTACCAACAAAAAGAAAATGAAGAAAACATTCCATCCATCACAACCAAACTTACCTCAACTAAGGAGCTAACCCATAACCAATAACCATCAGAGTTCTAATACCTGCCATCAAACTGCCAACACAACGAAATAGCAGAAGCAGCAACAACCCAAAAGAAAAAATAGCCACCAGCAACTAGCCAAAGCAACAACCACAATAAGCAGCCCACCAATGCAGCCACCAGCCAAAAGGACCACAACAGCCACCATCCAAACCAAGCAGCAACAAAGCCACCAAAATCGGAAGGGAAAGAAAAGCCACAAAGGACCAACCAAACCAAACTATAGCAGAGCCACCAAAACCATAAAGGGAAGGAAAAGTCAGAGCCAAAACCTAAACAGTCCAACCAACTCAAAGAAAGTAGAGAAAAGTAACACAACATAAAAATAAACGGCAAAAGCCATAAGCACCAAAAGCCAACATAGCCAAAGAAAGCCAACCACCTGAAAGAAAATCCAAACAAGCCAAAGCAATACACAAAAGTAGAGACAAGGCACCCCACCCAAGTTCCGTGACAAAGGCCAAAAAACACAAACCATCCAAAGGAAAATCAAACAACTAAAGAAAAATAACGAAAATCTAAAAGAATCTAACATATGGCAAACCAAATTTATCTAAATTAGACAAACCACTTAAATATTGGTAAAACAAAGTAAAGTCTAAGATATCGCACCCCAAACTAGCTAAAAAATCAACACAAGAGTTACCTTCTCTTAAAATATGTGTAATTTTAAAAGAAAGTTTAGGGATAATAGTTATAATATTTTAATTAAATAGAAAAGTGCATTACCCTTTTATGGTTAGAATTGATCTTAGCAACAAACATTTTAGCATTAGATTCCAACCAAATAGCATGAAAATTGCTCTCCAAATAAAGCTTAAGAGCATAAAAAATAGCCATCAATTCAACAAAAATAACTGATTTAGTATAAAGAAGAGTGAAAAATGCGAAGATAATATTCCCATGATTGTTTTTGAAAATACCACCACAACCAGACTTGTTATGTGCAACAGATCCATCAGTATTAATTTTAATGCAGCAATTAGGAGGCTTAATCTAATGAATAATTTTATATTTAAGATATGAGTCACAATATGGGAAATGGATACCCAATTTAGAGGCAACAAACATACACCCTCTAAAATTAGTACTACTGAGAAGAACACCTTATGTAAAGAAGAAATCTTTTCTTTAGACCTAGCAATAATCCTCTTATGGTTCATAGGCACATCACGATGTTTAGCATCATTTCTATCAAGCTAAATAAACTAAATCAAAGTAATAGCCACCACAATTTTGATAAGCCCTTTAACAATATTAAGACAACAAGCATCTAGATGTTGCATTAACATTAAATTTCCATTTAAATAACTTAAATTATATAAATCCTCATACCAACCCCAAAATTTAGTGGCAATGGAACCATCAACAAAAACATGATTAGCATTCTCAATATTAAAACAACACATGCATTTGGAAGGTAGATAAAAACCTTTGTCCCAAAGTAAAGAGTCAACAACAATATAATCCTTAAAATTCTCCACACAAGAATAGAGTAAGAAGTAGGAATAATATTATTCCAAATTTAAAGAAAAATAGGAGAAGTGGATTTTTTTTTAACTTTAACATAATACCAAGTATCTTTAAAAGAAAATTCTCCATTACTAGAAAATTTAAAAAGAATTTGATCCAAAAAATTACTACAATAAGAATATTGATGATGTTATTACTAATGAAAGTAGGAATCAACTCATTTAAAAAAGAGAAATTTCATTCCCCATTACAAATAAAATGACTAACTTTCAAAGAAGAAGTAGAATGGTTATTAACCAAAGAATCAATGGAAAAGACCCCCCATCTAGTTATCTTGCCAAAAGAAGAAGACTCATTATTAATCCCCAAAAATGAGAGGTTCCACTTTCCATTTAATATCATAGCCATTTTCAAACAATAGAATCACCATGTTTATAATTGCAAATCAAAGGATGCTTACCTTTGTAATATTTAAATTTAATAAATTTGGCCCAAAGAATTTCATTTTTTTTTTGAAAATTCCACCAAAGTTTATAAGAAAAAACATTGGTGGAGTCCATCAAAGATCTGCTCCCAAGGCCACCTTCATAAATAGTACCACACATATTGGACCGAGAAGTCTGATGAAGACTTTTGGTCAAATTTCTAGAACCCCAAAAAAATTTATTAAAAAGTCTTTTAATCCAGATAAGAATAAGAGAAGTAGGAACAACATTAAGCAACATAAAAAAAAGGAAGAGAATAAAGAATACATTTAATAAAAATTAATCAACCACCAGAAGATAAAAAAGAAATTCAAGGGTAGAAATTTTATTTTGAATATTATGAATTACCTCATCAAAGAGATGGGATCTCCTATGACCACAATATAAAGGGGAGCCTAAATATTTAATGATTTTGATGAGAAAACCAGTGATATCCTTTATTTTTTATTAAATGAAGTAGAAGTGACAAAATAACTTTTGAGTACTAATCAAAAGGCCACTTTCCTTTTCAAATTTATTTAAAAAACCCTTAAGCTTTTAACATAATGTAACGAGCCATTACAAAATATTATTAAATCATCTGCAAAGCTTAAATGAGAGATAGCCAAACCATCAAGATTCCTGAAATACATACTAGAATTCTTCTAAAAAAAGTTTAAGCCAACAAGACAAATATTCAATCACAATAATAAAAAATGATAGAGAAAGAGGGTCACCTTGTCTTATACCTTGAGAGGAATTAAGGAAACCAAAGTTTTTACAATTGATAACTAATGAAAACCAAACATTTCTAATTATATTGTTAACCAAAGAAACAAAATGATTAGAAAACCAAATAAAGTTAAAATGCTATTAAGAAAATCCCAAGAAATGTTATCATAAGCTTTTATGATGTCAAGCTTAAAAAAGTAAATTGCACCTAGTTTTAACATTCAAATCATAAATCAATTCTTGAACAAGCAAGATTTATCTAAAATAGTTCTATATTTCACAAAGCTAGTTTGATTAGGAGAGATAATCTTAGCAAAAAACATACTAATCCTATTAGTCAAAATTTTAGAAATCAATTTATTGAAAAAGGTACAAAGACTAGTAGGTCTAAAGTCATTCCAAAAGTCAAGAGTATCTTTCTTAAAAAATAAGAATAATAGAAATGCTAGTAAAATATATATAGAATAGAATTCCTTTGAAAAAAATCCTCAACAACATTAAAAGATCAACTTTAATAATGAACCAAGCTTTTTGAAAGAATAAAGTAGTGTAACTATCCGCCCTACAATAAAATCAGCATTTATACCATTAAGAATATTAAAAATTTCCTCATCATAAGGAGTAACCAAGCACTCATTATCCCTTATAGACATAATAGAAGGGATGATAGAGGGATTGGATTAATGCTCAAGCTGATAATTTTTATTTAAAAGACCTTTAAAATAATTAAGAGCGGAAGAAAATATATCCTCTTTTTTGGTACTCTAATAACTATCAAAGTACTTGATTTTATGAATGCGACCAAGAACTCTCCTTTTCATTACCAAAGCATGAAAATATTTAGTGTTTCTTTCTTCTTCAAAAAGAAGCTTAGAGGCAACTTTTTGTATCCAATAAGTCTTCTCCATATCCTAAAACTTAATGAGATTATCTTCAACTTCAGTAAGATTATAACAAAAAGAAGAATCAGTAATAACAATTTCTTCCAAATCTTTCATCTTTTGTTCCATATTCTTGATATTATCAAAAAGATTTTAAAATAGTTTATATTCCACTATGATATTATGCTTAAGCCTTTAAGCTTAAGCCAAAACCTCATCATACCAAATGCAAAATCATCAGGAGAAAGAGGAGCACCCTAATTATAAGCATTAACATCAAGAAAACTTTTATCTTGTAACCACATATTTTGAAAACAAAATTTTTTAATGATATTATTGTTATGAACAACTTCTTTAATAGAAATAAAAAGAGGAGCATGATCCGAGAGAGTTCTACTAAGATGCTCCACCAAAGTTAACAACGATTTAACCAATAATTACTAAATAAGGCATGATCCAACTGCTACAATCTATGATTATTCCAAGTAAATTGAGAACCAATGAAACCAACATTATGAAGATTTCAATCCAAAATCACAATTGCAAAATCTTCCATTGATGGTAAATTTAGTAAAGAATCCCCTTTCCTTTCATTCAAAGAAAGGACCGTATTGAAATCCCCACCAACAATCCAAGAATCATTAACAATAGAAGCAAAACTAGATAATTGATCCCAAAGAATTCTCCTCTCTAACTTGTTACAAGCAGCATAAACAAAAGAGCCAAAACCATTATAATCACCAAATGAAATATCCACATTAATAACTTGATGAAAATCATTCATAACATAAATAGTAAGAGAATTATTCCAAAATAACCAAATCATTTTATTACTATTGAAATAAAGTTTCTAAAACCAATCATCCTTCTCACATGCATTATTTTAGAAGAAAAATTAAGAGGTTCAAGAATAACCAAGAAATGGATTATAAATTCTACAAAGATTCATAATTCTATTCCTAATAGCAAGATTACCAATGCCCCTCACATTTTAAATAAGAAAGTTAAACATTAATTTTTATTAGGCAAAGAAAATAAAGAAGATCGAGTAGATCTAGAAACTTTAGGTGGATAATTTTAAACTATCTTTTTCATTTTCACAAAAATAGTTTGAAAACCGGTCTCATTCTCCATTTCATTAGAATTGTTTTATCATCATTATTAACAATAGATTTAGGAGAAGATCTCATTTGACAAGAAGACAAATCCATTTTATCCATTAACGAATTATCACTAAGCAAAGTACCATCTAATAATAGTTCAAGAAGGGTAGAAAGATTTATTAAGCAAACAAAGACTTGCACATTATCAAGAAGCTCCATACCATCATTCTTGCCCAAATTCAAAGAAGATAAAACAAGATTTTCTTTTAAATATTTTCTTAGGCAAAAATAATAGAACCATTTTCTAGATTTTAGCAACACAAATCTAGAATAAAACTAAAATAAAAAAATCATCAACTTGCAAATTTTAGGAATAATAAAAATAATAGCAAACCCGATTACTCCAAAATAGTTTAAGCATTTTAATAAGTTTATCACTACCACTTACATTGGGAACAACATTTGAAACATTAGGAACAATAATAAAAACATCAATTATATCATTCATAGCACCATTATCCTTTTCATTTAAAGTAATTTTTATTTATCACTTTTTAAATCTCAAATTTTTCTAGAACCTTAGGATCTTTAACCACTTTCTTCCCAAGATGTGGATGAGTAACAAAACATTCTAAGACATCATGTCCATGAGTTTTGCAATGATTGCAAAAGCACTTAGTTTTTCAATTTCCAAATCGAGCACATAATAGTAACACTTTGAAGGTTATGAACCAGTTTAAAGAAATATCAAAGAAGTTGAAGAATCCTTACCAGATAAGGCATCTTTGAAGGATTTAAAGGCAAAAGGTTTAGCTATACCTAAAGAATTGGAAGCCCGAGCTGGAGCAACTGGAGCATTTAGTTTTCCCCAAGTATTCACAAAAATCGATGCTATGGAAAATGGTGCCACTTAAGAACTAAAAAAGGATCAGCCAAAAGCCGAAGCCAAACTAGAAGAAATTTTTGGAAAACTAGCTCAAAAATGATGAGAAAGAGAACAAAAAGGAAAAGGATTTAAGAATCGCCATAGCTCGAGATGGGAAGGGGCTACTGAAAAAGGTTTAGAGCTTTTGGTTTGGGGGCAAGGGGGTTACTTTTTTTAGTTTTTTAGATTTTTTAAAATTGTTTTTATTTTTTATTTTAATTTTCTTTAGGTTTAGGGTATAAGGTTTAGGGTTGTAAGTTATTAGGGTTTAGGGTTTAGGGTTTAGGTTAGGCTTTATTTATTTTATTTATTTATTTTATTTATTTTTAAATTAAGGAAACCATAGGTTTAAGTTTATTAAATTTATTTTTTTTATTTATTTTTAGTTATTTTTATTTTTATTTAGGTTTATTTTATATTTATTTAGCTTAGTTTATTTATTTTAGCTTTATTTATTTTAATTTAGGTTTATTATTTTAGTTTATTTTTTTAGGTTTAGGTTTCATTTAGGTTTATTTTTTACTTTTAGTTTTATTTTTTATTTTATTTTTTTAGTTTAGTTTATTTTTTATTTTTAGGTTTAGGTTTAGGTTTTCATATTTTTTTTTAAGGTTTAGGATTTTAGGTTTTATTTTATTTTATTTTTTAGGTTTTTTTTCAATTTAGGTTTAGGTTTATTTTTTAGTTTATTTTATTTTATTTTAGTTTAATTTAGTTTATTTTAGTTTAGGATTATATTTTATTTATTTTTTAGTTTAATTTATTTTAGTTTATGTTATGTTTATTTTATTTTATTTTTAGGTTTACTTTTTTATTAGTTTAGGGTTTATGTTTTATTTTTTTATTTTTTTAGGATTTATTTTTAGGTTTATGTTTTTATTTAGTATTTATTTATTTTTTATTTTATTTTAATTAGTATTTATAGGTTTTATTTAGTTAGTATTTATATTTTATTTATTTTAATTTTATTATATTTTAAATTTAGGTTTAGGTTTTTTTTTTATTTTATTTTATTATTATTTGGAGTTTTTATTTATTTAGGTTTAGTAGTGGTAGTTTGTAGGTTTAGGAAGGAGGGTGGGGGTTTATAGGGTTAGGGTTTTTTAGTTTGTTATGGTTTGGGTAGGGTTTAGGGTTTGGATTTTAGGTTTAGGTTTGGGTTTAGGGTTTAGGGTTTAGGGATTTGGTTTAGGTCTATTTAAGGTTTATGTTTTAGGTTTAGGGTTCAAGTTTTTGTTCAGAGAATAAGGTTTTTAGGTTTTTTTAATAGAGAACAAATTTATATTTAATATTTCTTCTTTTTTATTTCATCTACCAAGTAACACACCAAGTTTTCTAAGACACAAGCGATGACATTGATCAAAAATGAGCACGCAAAGAATAAATCAAAAATCTTAGATTACTAGAGCCATCACTATTGTAAAGACACGTTCCATAAGCAACAGATCAAATCGGTAGATCTTCAGTTTCTCTAGTTTCCATCAGAACCATCAAGGCCTCTCAAGTAGCAGGATCCACCATTATATCCTCAATCTCTCCCTCCCGATAGTAACCTCTGTCATTCCTCCCACCTCCATATCCACCACTACTCCGACCACCACCTCCATATCCACTAGCACCTCCAGATCCCCCACCACCACAATGATAATTGCTGCCTCCACCTTCGCTTCCACCACTAGATCTAAACTAAGCTTTTTTTAGTATCGCCCCATTCTTAGGGTTTAGGTTTAAGTTTATTTAGTTTTAGGGTTTATGTACTTTTTTTATTTATTTAGTTACTTTAGGTTAATGTTTAGGTTTGGTTTAGGATTTGGGGTTTATTTAGGGGGGTTTAGGTGGATTAAGGAGGATTATGTTTTAGGTTTGTTTAATGTGGTTTGTGAGTGGTTATAGGTTTAGGGTTTAGGATTTAGTTTATTTTATTTTATATTAAGCAAAGTGATTAAGTTTAGTTAGTTTTTATTTAAATTATTTTATTTTATTTTATTTTAGGTTTTTTTTATTTTTTCTTTAGTTTTATTTATTTTAAATTTATTTATTTTAGTTTATTTTTTTAGGTTTAAGTTTATATTTATTTTTTTAATTGAGTTATTTTATTTTATTTTTTTATTTTATCAATTTAAGTTTAGGTTTTATTTATTTTTTTTAAGTTTGTATTAGGTTTATTTTAGGTTATTTTTTTATTTTATTTTAGTCTTTATTTTATTTTATTTTCTTTATTTAGTTTTAGTAGGTTTAGTATTAGGTAGTTTAGGTTTTATTTATTTAGTTTAGGTTTGTTTTATTTGTTTAAGTTTTTAGTGGTAGTTTTATTTTATTTATTTTTAAGTTTATTTTAAGTTTAGGTTTTAATTATTATTTTAGGTTTATTTTTTTTATTTTACATTTAGTTTTATTTTATTTTTGGTTTTATAGTTTATTTATTTATTTATTTTAGTTTAGTTTTAGTTTAGTGATTAGATTTTAGATTTTTGGGTTTAGGGATTTATAGTTAGGTTAGTGGAACATTTGTGGTGTGTATATGTGTGGTTTTGGGGTTTTAGGGTTTAGGTTAGAGTAGTGGTTTTAAATTAATTAAACCTTTAGATTTATTTATTTATTTTAGATTATATTTTATTATCAATTTATTTTATTTATTTATTTATTTTATTTAGTTTAGTTTATTTTAGTGGGTTTTATTTTAGTTTATTTTTAGTTTAGGTTTATTATTTTTGAGTTTTATTTTATTTTATTTTAAGTTTAGGTTTTATTTATATTTTTGGTTTAGTTTAGGTTTTAGGTTTTATTTTAGTTTATTATTTATTTTGGTTTATTGTTAATTTTATTTTATTTTTTAGTATTTAGGTTTAGTTTATTTTAGGTTTAAGTTTATTTTTTTATTTTAGTTTAGTTTATTTTAGTTTAGTTTAGGTTTATTTTATTTTGTTTATTTTATTTTAATTTAGGTTTAGGTTTTCTGTGGTTTAGGTTTTATTTTTATTTTATTTTAGATTTTATTTATTTTGTTTAGATTTATATTTAGTTTTTATTTAATTTTAGGTTTATTTAGGTTTATTTTATTTTTATTTTATGTTTAGTTTTATTTTAGTTAGTTTTTTTTCTTAAGTTTTTTTATTAATTTAGATTTTATTATTTTATTTTAGTTTATGCATTATTATTTTATTATATTTTTTTTTAGGTTTAGGTTTTAGTTTAGGTTTTTATTTTTTTTATTTTAATTTATTTAGTTTTGGATTTAATTTATTGAGGTTTAGTTTAGGTTTAGTATGTATTTTATTTTTTTATTTTTATCTTTTATTTTATTACTTTATTTTAGTTTAGGTGATGTTTTTAGGGCCCAGGGTTTAGGGCTCAGTTAGGGAGAGTTCATTGGGATCTTGGGGGCCTGGGAGGCTCAGGTCAGGTGTTCATGGCCCAGGTCATTTAGCCTAGTGCCTGGTGGGTGGGGGGGGTTAGGGTCATGATCAGTGGCCCAGGTAGGGTCATGAAGTGATTTAGTGTATTTAGGGTAGGTAGGTTTAGGATCATGGCTCAGTGGTTTTATTTTAAATTAAACCATAGTAGGTTTATTTAGTATACTTTATTTTTTTTATTATGTTATTATTTTTTTTATTTTATTTTTTTAATTTTATTTTTTGTTAATTTATTTTAGTTTATTTATTTAAGTAGGTTATTTTAGTTTATTTTTTAAGGTTTATATTTATTTTTAGTTTTATTTTATTTATTTTTTTAGTTTTAGGTTAGATTTTATTTTTTTTAGGTTTAGGTTTTATTTTATTTTTTTAGGTTTTTTGGGTTTATTTATAAGTTTTATTTTAGTTTAGGTTTAGGTTTATTTTTAGTTTATTTCATTTTATTTAGTTTAGGGTTTATGTTTAGTTTATTTTTTATTTAGGTTTAGGTTTATTTGTTTCATTTAGGTTTATTTATTTATTTTGTTTATTTTAGCATTAGGTTTTTGTTTATGGTTTAGGTTTAATTTTTATTTATTTTGTTTAGGTTTTATTTAGTTTTATTTTATTTTAAGTTCATTATATTTATGCTTCTTTAGTATTTATTTTATTTAGTTTTATTATTTTAGGTTTAGTTTTTTTAGTTTAGTTTGGGGTTTTATTTATTTTATTTTAGTTTATTTTATTTTATTTGTTTATTTTTTATTTTAGGTTTAGGTTTAGGTTTAGTTTAGTTTTATTATTTTATTTTTATTTTATCTGGGCTAGGTTTTATTTTATTCTTTAGGTTTTAGTTTAGGTTTTGGTTTAGTTTAGGTGAGGGTCAAAGATCAGTGGAGGCATGGCCCAGGGTGGGGTCATGGTCAGGGTTTAGTTTGGGTGGCTCAGGGTTTAGAGTTGTGGTCAGGGTCAGGTGGGTGAGGGTAGGTCAGTGGGTTTAGGGCCTGTTAGGGCACAGGTTAGTAGTGGTTTAGTGGTGGTATACTTAAACTAAGCAAGTAAGTTTAGTTTATTTATTATATTTTTTATTTTTTATTTAGGATTTTTATTTAGTATTATTTATTCTTTAAGTTTATTTAGTTAGTTTAGGTTTTATTTTAGATAATTAAGGTACTTTAGGTCAGTTTATGTTTAGTTTTGTTTTGTTTTATTTTATTTTAGGTTATTTTATTTTAGGTTTAGGTTTAGTGTTTTAGTAGGTTAGTTTATTTTAATTTATTTTATTTTATTTATTTTGGTTTAGGTTTATGTTTAGTTTATTTTAGTTATAGGTTTATTTATTTTAGTTTAGTTTATTATTGTTTAGGTTTAGGTTTTATTTATTGTTTAGTTTATTTTAGGTTTAGGTTTAGGTTTTATTTTTTTATTTATGCTTTTTTATTTTTATTTTAGGTTTAGGGGTTTTTTTGTTTAGGGTTTAGGTATTATTTTTTATTTATTTTTAGGTTTTATTTTTAGGTTTATTATTTAGGTTTAGGTTTTTATTTAGTTTTCATTTTATTTTATTTTATTTTAGGTTTAGTTTTTATGTTATTAAGGTTTTTTATTTTTTTAGTTTAGTTTAGGTTTTTATTTATTTTATTTTAGTTTAGTTTTTATTTTATTATAGCTTAGGTTTTTAGGTTTATGTTTCGGTTTAGGTTTAGGTTTAGGTTTTAGATTCTATTTTTATTTTATTTTATTTTATTTTATTTTGGTTTAGGTTTTTTATTTATTTTATTTTTAGGTATTATTTAGTTTAAGTTTACATTTTTTAGGTTTTTAGGCTTAGGACTTATGGTTTAGGTTTGTGGGTTTTAGGGTTTAGGGTTTATGATTTAGGGTTTATTTTTATTTTTATTTATTTTGGTTTTTTTATCTTTGGTTTATTTATTTTAGTTTAGGTTTTTTATTTTAGTTTATTTTTTAGGTTTAGGTTGAGGTTTAGGTTTATTTTTTAGTCTAGTTTTATCTTTATTTTATTTTTTAGGTTTAGATTTTATTATTATTATTATTATTTGTTTAGGTTTAGGCTTTTATTTTATTTTGGTATATTTTTAGGTTTTAATTTTTTAGGTTTATCTTTATTTTTAATTTATTTTATTTTATTTAGTTTAGGTTTAGGTTTAGGTTTAGTTGATTTTAGGTTCAGGTATAGTTTATTTTAGGTTTAGGTTTAGGTTTTACTTATTTTAGTTTAATTTATCTTAGTTTAGGTTTACATTTCTCTATTTTTATTTTAGGTTTAGGTTTTTTTTATTTTAGGGTTTAGATTTAATTTTTTTATTTATTAATAAGTTTTTTTAAGTTTATTGTTTAGGTTTAGGCTTTTATTTAGTTTTTATTTTATTTTATTTTAGGTTAATTTTATTTTTATTTTAGGTTTACTTTTCTTTTTTAATTTAGATTTTTTAATTTTTTTCATTTAGTTTAGGTTTTTATTTATTTTATTTTATTTTAGTTTTTATTTTTTGTTGAATTTTCTTTTTATATTTAGGTTTAAGTTTAGGTTTTAGTTTTTGTTTTTATTTTATTTTATTTTTTTATTTTGGTATAAGTTTTTTTTATTAATTTAATTTTTAGGTTTTACTTAGTTTAGGTTTAGGTTTTAGGGTTTACGGTTTATGGTTTATGGTTTAAGGTTTAGGATTTTATGGCTTAGGGTTTTAGGTTTTATGCTTTTAGGGTTTAGAGTTTAGGGTTAGGGTTTAGGGTTTAGGGTTTAGGGTTTTGTGTTTTGGCTTTAGGGTTAGGAGTTTTTAGGGCTTAGGGTTAGTTTAGGGTTTAGGGTTTAGGGTTTAGATTTTTAAGGTTTAGGGTTTAGGGTTTAGGGTTTAGGGTTTAGAGTTTAGGTTTAGGGTTTGGGGTTTATGGTTTAGGGTTTGGGTTGTAGGTTTTAGGGTTTAAGGATTAGGGTTTAGGGTTTAGTGTTTTAGTGGTTAGGGTTTAAGGTTTAGGGTTTAGGGTTGTAGGTTTAGGGTTTAGTTTTTATTTTTTATTTTATTTATTTTTTTAGGTTTGTGTTTTACTCTAGGTTTTTATTTTATTTTATTTGGTTTAGGTTTATTTATTTATTTTATTTTTATGTTTTATTTAGTTTAGGTTTAGTCTTTTAGGGTTTATTTTTGGGTTATGGTTTAGTTTGTGGTTTAAGGTTTGGGGTTTATTTAGGATTTAGATTTTTAGATTTTAAGGAAACCCACAAAGGGGAATTTTATTGCCGCAAAAAAAAGGAGTACAATCAAGAGGGGATAATTCTTTACATTTAGTCTAGAGAGAAAATCTATGTAATGCAACAAAAGCAAGGGAACTAAATAAAAGCAATAATACACCAAAAAACAAATAAGAAACAACACAGGAAATAGGACGATCAGCCAAAGCCCACTATTAGGGTCAAAAGTCTTTTGAGAGTTGCACAATCTACATCCAGGATCTGAAACCTGCAGAGAACCTGTAAAAGAATCTTGCAAGAAACTAGAAATTGTAATTAGCACACCTAGAGAAAATCAAGCTTTAGCACATAATAAAGAGCAATATAAGAGAAAGTTTCTAATAAGGCTCAGGCTCAATCACCTGCATCTCCAAGGGCAACCACAAATGTGAGTATCCAGACTTCAAAAGAAGGGTTTTAGTCACATATGCTGCTACCAACCAAAAAATAATCAGGAAATTATCCCAGCCATCATAACCCACTTACCTCAATGAAGGCAATCTGCCAAAGAGTGAAAGTCAACAATTCTCTATACCCCCAAGCAACAAAACCCACAAAACACCTAGCTGATGAAAGTCCACCAAGCCTGAAAGGAAGTAGCATCAATAAAAGCACCATAGTATAAATGAAAGAATAGCTGCCAAGATATCACCCAAAAAATAAAGCAACCATGAATAAGAACCAAACCCACTAGAGTCACCGTGACAACCACAAGCAACAAAACCAAAATAATAACCTACAACTAGCACCAAGAAACCAGCAATTCCAAACCAGATTAGAGGTCAAGGCCAACACTAATAGCAGCCACCACTCCAACCCATATAGCAGAGGCAAGAAATAAAAAGATAATCACAATACCTCCATCAAAATAGAAACACAGCCATAGAAAAATAGCAGCACCCAGCCACCATAAGGCCAAAACCAAAATAAAGAAAATCCACCAAAAGGTCAACCCTACAATCTAATAATAGATCTTAAAGAAAACCAAAAGGAAAACCAAGAGAACCAACTAGCACAACCAACCAAACCAGCCAGCCCACAAGACCATCCATCCAAATAAAAAAGTAGTAGAAGAGCCAACACCGATAAGGAAATAACCAGTCCAAAAGGGAGGCAATCCCAACACAGAGAAAGACAGGCATAGTGACAACTAACAGGATGCCACCCAACACTACCAAGAAATAAATGGTAATCACCCAATCGGACAAAATGCCACAGCCTAGGAGGACCACCCAGCCACATACAACCAACCAGGGTGGCAAGGAAAATAGACCAAGGCCCCATCCTAACATAAAAACCACCAAAAGGCCCAGCAAAACTCAAGAGTAAAAATATTAACATCAACCATCAAATAATAGCCACCCAAGATAGCCATGTAGAGGGTAGTAGCAAATAGCAGAACCCACCAAGCCCAAAATAGCAAGAGAAAACCTCCCCAGTAAACAAAATGCCCAAAAAAAATAAAGGCAAAACTAGGACCAATTAAGAAAGAAGAAAAGCCAAAAGCACATAGAGGCATAACCCAGAAGGAGGCCACCACAAGATCAAGGCAGTACATGAAGAAACTATTGACATTTAGATCCCTAAATAAAATAGTCAGCCAAAGAGAACACCTCTCCAATAAAATTGGTAGAATATCCAGCCACCACCTCAAAGAGATCTCCCAAGTACTACAGTACAATCTAGACAAGAGAGTGAAACAACCAAAAAAATGCAGCAAAATGAAAATGCACACAGAGAAAATCATAGAGAACCTAAAATACATAAAGTAAACTTAATTTCTAAGATAAGGTAATCCAATGTTATCTAGATTAACCAAGCCTCTCAATTGTCTAGGTAAATTGTGATGTTCATAAAGAGTGAGATCATTTAATTTAGCACTTAGAATAGCTAGATAACCTACACAGACATTTCCTTCATGCTAAATGTGAGAAATTTTAAAGCAAAATTGAGAGAAGAGTGTTCTAGTATGATTAAGAAGGTAGAATAAATTTGTATTCCCATCTTAGTGGAAGTCAGCATGTCAATGAGTAAGAGAGCATCAACTTCAATCCAAATATTGATAAAACCTATTTGCAAAGAAATGTCAATAGCTTTGTTTACAGCCATTAATTCAGCATAGATAATAGAACAAGTTTTAGAAGGATAAGCAAAAGCACAAATGACATTACCTTTAAAACCCCTAAAAATACCACCATAACCAAATGTATTGTGAGAGATAGAGCCATCTGTATTAATTTTAATAATACTATTATGAGATTTTATCTAATATATAATCCTATCTTCTTTATAGAAGGTGATCTCATGCAAGTAAAGAACCAATTTTTTGGCCACAAATTTGCAACCTCTAAAATGAGTGTTACTTAAATTAGCATTAACTAAAGCATGAATTTTTTTGGTTCTAGAATAATCCTTTTATGATTCATAGGAATACCATGATATTTACCATCATTTCTATCCATCCATATGAACCTAATAAGGGTAATGACACTTAAAACTTTGATATGACCTTTCATAGTTTTTTGGAAACATGCTTCAAGAAATTGATATAAAGAAAGAAAACCATGGAAATGGTTAGTATTAAAAAGATCATCATACCAAAATCACAATTTGGAGGCAATAACATCATTGACAAAACATGGTTAACATTTTCAATATGAAATCTATAATTACATTTGGAAGCCAAATGAAAACCTTTATCCCAGAGCAAGGAATCAACAAGAATGAAGTTCTTTAGAATTCTCCAAGTAAGAATAGAATAAGAGATCGGGATGATATTATTCCAAAGTTTAATAAAACATTAGATGAAATATGAGCATCTCTAATATAATTCCAAGCCTCTTTAAGAATGAAATCACCATTATAAGATAGCTTAAAAAGAATTTGATCAGGCTTGTTGGAAAGGATAGGAATATAGGTGAATTTATAAAAAAAGAGATATAGGAATAAAGTCGCTAAGTTTTCTATCCTTCCACTTGTTATTAAGCCAAAAAGAGTTAAGTTTAGTAACAATAGTAGAATGGGTAAATAAAAAAGAATCAATAGAACTTCAACATATCTAGTTGCCTTGCCAAAAGAAAGAAGATCCGGAATTTATACCCTAAAATATCAAGGATTCAGCCTCCCATTTATTGGAGAAAAGCCTTTTCCAAATCATGGAGTCACCCACTTTATAAGTACATATTAGAGGGTGCTAACCCTGGTAGTATTTAGCTATCATAAAATTAGCCCAAAGGCTATCTTTTTTTCTAAAATTTTACTAGAGTTTATGTGAGAAGGCAAGTAGCTTCACCTAATAGGTTTGCATAAGCCCACCTTCACCCAGAGGACCACAACATTTATGCTAAGAAGTCCAATGCATACTCTTAACTAAATTATTAGAGGCCCAAAAAAATTTATTAAGGAGTAGCAGTATTCACCTCGGCCTCTCAAGTAGCAGTATCCACCATCATGTTTAGGTTTTTATTTCATTTTATTTTGTTTATTTTTAAAGATTTATTCATTTTATTATTAGGTTTATTTAGAAGAAGTTGTGGTTTAGTGTTTAGTGTTTAAGATTTAAGGCTTATGGTTTTTGATTTGGGTTAGGGTTATGAGAGTATTAGGTAGAGGAGGGAAGTGAGGGTATTAATTTGTGGAGGATAGGGTTTTTTAATAGCTAGTTGGCTCATATTCTTAGGGTTTGGTCAGGGGTAATAAGGTATGGAGTAGGAGTTTTAGGGAAATGGTTTTGTTAGGGAAAGAGTAGGATCTGGATAGGGCCTAGGGTTAGCTCAGGTCACCATAGTTTAGGGTAGGTAGGGTGTGGTTTAAAGAGTTTTAGGATTTAGGGGTTTTAGGATTTAGGATCTTTTTAAAATTTTAAAATTAAAATAAGCAAATGCAGGTTTTAGTTTATTTTCATTTTAATTTATTTTATTTTATTTTGTTAATTTTATTTTATTTAGTTTAGTTTATTAATTTTAAGTTTATTTATTTTAGTTTATTTTTTAAGATTAGGTTTAGGTTTATGTTTATTTTTAATTTAGTTTTGTTTTTATTTTAATTTTTAGGTTTAGGTTTAAGTACTTTTTTTGGTTTAGGTTTAAATTTTTTTTAATTTTTTTTAGGTTTTGATTTTAGGTTTTGATTAGGTTTTCTTAGGTTTTATTTTTTAGTTTATGTTTTGATTTATTTATAGTTTATTTTATTTTATTTAGTTTAGGGTTTTGATTTAGTTTATTTTAGGTTATCATTTAGGATTAATTTAGTTTAGTTTTGGTTTAGGTTTAGGTTTATTTTGTATATTTTAGATTTAGTTTTTTTTTAGTTTAGGGTTTAGGTTTTATTTTTTTATTTTTAAGTTTTTATTTTTATGTAATGGAGGTTTGGTTTTATTTTATTTTATTTTATTTGGTTTATTTTATTTTATTTTACATTTAGTTTTTTATTATTTTTATTTTAAGTTTTATTAGTTTAGTTTAGGTTTATTTTATTTTGTTTAATTTTTAATTAATTTTATTCATGTTTAAGTTTAGATTTAGGATTTAGTGTTTATTTGATTTTATATTTCTTAGGTAGTAGTAGTTTTTTTAGTAGTGGTTTTTAGGTTTATTTAGGTTTTGAGTAGGGTAGGTCCAGAGCAGGGGAGGGTCAGGGTTTTAGGGTTTAGGCTTTAGGGTTTAAGGTTTAGGATTTAGTGTTGTAGGTTTAGGGTTAGGGTTATTTTATATTTTTTATTTACTATTATTATTTTTAATTAAGTAAACTCATAAGTTTAGGTTTATTCAGTTTATTTATTTATTTATGTTTATTTTATTTTTTTTATTTTTATTTAAGTTTATTTTTATTTTTATTTAGTTTAATTAATTTACTTTAGGCTTATTTATTTTAGTTTAGGGTTTTTATTTTAGTTTATTTTTTTTAGGTTTAGGTTAGGTTAAGATTTTCTTAGTTTAGTTTCATTTTTATTTTATTTACTTAGGTTTAGGTTTTATTTTTTATTTTTTGGTTTAGTTAACGCTTTCATTGATTTTTAGGTTTAGATTTAGGTTTATTTTAGGTTTAATTTTATTTTATTTTTAGTTTATGTTGGTTTATTTTAGTTTATTTTATTTTATTTGGGGTTTAGGTTTATGTTTAGGTTTTATTTATTTTAGTTTAATTTTTAGTTTAGGTTTATGTTTATGTTTCTTTTATTTAGGATTAAGTTTTTTTTTTTAGTTAGGTTTTAGGTTTTATTTTTTTTTAGGTTTTATTTTTATATTTATTTTTTAGGTTTAGGTTTTTATTTAGTTCTTAATTTATTTTATTTTAGGATTATTTTATTTCTATTTTAGGTTTATTTTTTATTTTCTTTCAGTTTTTTAATTTTTAAGTTTAGTTTAGGTATTTATTTTTTTTATTTTAGTTTATTTTATTTTTTTATTTTATTTTATTTTTAGGTTTGTTTTATTTATTTAGTTTTTTTATTTATTTTAGGTTTATTTATTTTAGTTTATTTTTAAGATTAGTTTAGGGTTTTACTTTTTTTTTATTTTAGTTTTATTTTTATTTTTTATTTTTTAAGTTTAGGTTTATTTTTATTTTAGGTTTATGTTTTACTTTTATGTTTAGGTTTGATTTATTTTTAGGTTTTTTAGTTTTTTATTTTATTTATCTTTAGTTAGGTTTGGTTTATTCTAGTTTATTTTATTTTATTTAGTTTGGGTTTAGGTTTACATTTAGGTTTTATTTATTTTGGTTTAGTTTATTTTAGTTAGTTTAGGTTTAGGTTTATTTGTATATTAGGTTTAGTTTTTTTATTTTGGTAAGTTTTTTTTATTTATTTTAGGTTTTATTTTTAGGTTTCTGTTAGGTTTGGTTTTATTTAGTTTTTTTTATTTTAGGTTTACTTTATTTTTATTTTACCTTTAGTTTTATTTTATTTAGGTTTTGATTTAGTCTATAGGTTTTATTTATTTTCTTTAGTTTATTTTATTTTCTAATTTATTTTATTTTTAAGTTTAGGTTAAAATTTAGATTTTAGTTTAGATTTTTATTTTATTATTTAGGTTTAGGTTTATTTATTTATTTTATTTTTATGTTCTATTTAGTTTAGGGTTTTTTTTGTGTTTTAGGGTTTAGGGTTTGTGAGGTTCAAGATTTATGGTTTCTTAGGGTTTAGCATTTTATGGTTTATAGTTTTAGTTTAGGGTTAAGAGTGAGGGAGATTTTAGCATCAGGCCC
Source organism: Cymbidium sinense (assembly GCA_021442155.1). Lineage (NCBI taxonomy): Eukaryota > Viridiplantae > Streptophyta > Magnoliopsida > Asparagales > Orchidaceae > Cymbidium > Cymbidium sinense. Next base: position 146,907 of record JAKCPB010001036.1, read on the forward strand.
AGGGTTAGCATATTAGGGTCACATTTAGGTAGTGGTAGGGTAGTTTATTTTAGGTATATTAAAGTTAGGGTCAGGTTGGAGTTAGTTAGCATAGGGCCCAGGGTCAGATATTAGTGAGTTTAGTCAGTCAGTAGAGAGGGTAGGGAGGGTTTAGGTCTGTTTTAGGGAGGTTTAGGAGGGTTTAGGGTTTATGTATATTTTTAGAGTGCAGGGTTAGGGTTAGTTATTTAGCATTTAGGGTAAGGGATTTATATTATTATTATTATTATTTTAAACATGTGAACCTTTAGGATCATTTAGAATTTATATTTATTTTAAGTTTATTTTTTTATTTTATTTCATTTAGGTTTATAATTATTTTGTTTAGTTTAGTTTATTTTTTTTAGGTTTATTTATTTTAGTTTAGGTTTTTCTTTTAGTTTATTTTTTTAGGTTAGGTTTTTTAAGTTTAGTTTTATTTTAATTTTATTTTTTAGGTTTAGGTTTTATTTTTTATTTTTTGGTTTTTGTTTAGGTTATTATTGTATTTTTTTTAGGTTTAGGTTTTAGGTTTTTATTTTTTTAGTTTAGGTTTATGTTTATTTTTAGTTTATTTTATTTTATTTGGGGTTCAAGTTTATGTTTAGGTTTTATTTATTTCAATTTAGTTTATTTTAGTTTATGTTTATGTTTATGTTTATTTTATTTTTATTTTAGGATTAATTTTTTTAGTTTAGGGTTTAGGTTTTAGTTTTTATTTTTTTGGTTTTATTTTTAGGTTTATTTCTTAAGTTTAAGTTTTTATTTAGTTTTTGTTTTATTTTATTTTAGGTTTATTTTATTTTTATTTTAAGTTTAGTTTTTATTTTATTTAGGTATTTTATTTTTTTTAGTTTAGTTTATGTTTTTATTTATTTTATTTTAGCCTATAAATGACACACCATAGCAAACACCCAATGATGTTCCCTAAAGCTAGCCTTAAATTTGGCCAAATCCCACCATCTCTACCTATAAATTAGTATTTTATGAATTATGCCAGTACAAACTCTTCTCCATCATACTATAACAAACTAAAATATGCTAAACAACAAGTAGTAACACATAATAGTATGCTATAATGCATGATGGTACACTATATTATGGCATCCTATATTATAATATACTATAACATATTATATTATATTATATTACATATCACATCACAAGGGAATACTTAAGATAAAAAAAAATCATAAAATTAGTATAAACAATAAAAAAATATATATTTTAGTCCAATCACTTACATATTTTAAATTGAAATAATATATTATTATTCCATGCTCTACCTATTATGAATTTGACTAAATTCCACCATTTTAAAGTCTAAATCAACATTTTATCAATAATGCTAGTCTCGATTGCATTATTGTAAAATTATAAAAGAATTTAAAATTCATAGAATAATATATTATGGTCCATGATTATATACTATGCTACAACATATATTTATTTTGAACATAAAATCTTACCTTTTAGACTACAAGTGACGTAGCACCCCTTTGGTACTACAACCTAATTCATAATTCAAATTTAACATATTTCATTATATGATTTATTAAATCAATATTTTTATGATTATATTAATATGACTATAAGTCACAATACCATAATATACTAAAACATTTCAAAACATCTTATAATATCTAAAACACATCACTATATGCTCAAATATATGATGCTACATTATACTATTATGGTATTATAATATGATTTAGGTATTCAAATCTCTAATAGTCAAGGAAAGTCTATGAGGATATTCTTTAGCTAACGAGATTAGGTCATATTTTAGATCTTATCTATTCTTTTATGGGTAAGGTTAGGTTAGTTTGGGTTAGGGTAGTTTAGGTTTAGGGTTATTTTGGGTTTTTAGGGTTTATTTTTTATGGTAGGTTTATGGTCAGGTTTTGTGGTTAAGGTTTATGGTTAGGGTTTATGGTGGATTTAGGTTTATGGTTTAAGTTTATGGTGGTTTAGGTGTCATTTGATTTTTTAGGTAGTTTTGGGGTTTGGGTTTAAGGTTTAGGGTTTAGATTTTTATAGGTTTAAGTTTTAGTTTATGATTTAGGGTTTAGGTTTATGGTTTTTTAACAAATTTAGATTCAACATTTCTCTTTTAATTAATCAACCAAGTACCCAAGTTTTCTAAAATAAGTGATGACATAGATAAAATGAGCTCCTTAAAATGCCCTAGATAAGTAGAACCATCTCTATAAAGCCCATAAGGGATCGATCGACGTTCTTTAATTTTTTCTAGTTCCCATAACAACCTCTTAGTAGATGGATCTGTCATCATAACCTCGATCTCTCCCTCCACCACCACCACAGTTGTAACCTCCATCGTTCATCCCTCCTCCATAACCACCACTGTACAAACCACCACCTCCATATCCACCAGCACCTCTAGATCACCCACCACCACTATGATAATCGCCACCTCTGCCTTCACCTCCATCGCCAGATCTAGACTGAGCCTCATGAGATGTTCTGCCATCAAGGTTTGTGCCATTCTGGTTTAGGTTAGTTTAGGGTTTAGGGTTTGGGGTTCATGGTTTAGTGTTTTAGGTTTTAGGGTTTAAGGTTTAGGGTTTAGGGCTTAAGGTTATAGGGTTTAGGGTTTTATGGCTTAGGGTTTAAGGTTTAGGGTTTATGATTTTTAGGGTTTAGGGTTTAAGGTTTATGGTTTATGGTTTAGGGTTTACATTTTAGTTTAGGGTTTAAGGTTTAGGGTTTGAGACTTTTTTATTTTAACAGAGAACAAATTCAGATTCAACATTTCTTCTTTTCAATTTCATCAATGAAGTATCACCCCAAGTATTCTAAGACATAAGCAATAACATAAAAACAAAATAAGCACCCATAGAGCAAATTAAAAACCTTAGATAAGTAGAACCATCTCTACTATAAAGATAGTGCCATAAGCAGTAGATCAGATGGGCCTTTCTTTAGTTTCTTCAGCTCCCATCAGAACCACCCCTGCCTCTCGAGTAGCCACCATCATATCCTTGATGTCCCCTCCATCACCACCACAGCTGTAACCTCCGTCGCTCCTCCAATCTCCATAACCACCACTGCATTGACCACCACCTCCATATCCACCAACACCTCTAGATCCTTGACCACCATTGAGATAATTGTATCCTCCTCCTTCACCTCCACCACCAAATCTAGATGCAAGCTAATGATGTTCTACCATTTCTTCCCATTCTTAGAGTTTAGGTTAATGTTTAGGGTTTGGTTAATTTAGGGTTTTATTTTAGGTTTGGGGTTTGAGCTTAGGGTGTAGGTTTTTTGTGCTTTATGGTTTAGTGTTTAGGTTTAGGGTTTGTGGGTTTTAAGATTTGTGAGTTTAGGGTTTACTTTTTGAATTTGGGTTTTGGGTTTAAGGTTTTAGGTTTATGGTTTATGGTTTTAGGGATTAGGGTTTAGGTTGTTAGGATTTATAGAGTTTAGGTTTTTTTTTTATATTAAGTAAATTGGCAAGTTTAGGTTTATTTAGTTTATTTTTTGTTTATTTGAGTTTATTTTATTTATTTTATTTTTATTTAGGTTTATTTTTTATTTTTATTTAATTAAGTTTATTTATTTTAGGGTTATTTATTTTAGTTTAGGTTATTTTAGTTTAGTTTATTTTTTCAGTTTAGGTTTATTTTTAGTTGAGTTTATTTTTCTTTTATTTTTTAGGTTTAGGGTTTATTTTGGTTTTGGTTTAGGTTTTTATTTTATTTTTAGGTTTAGGTTTAGGTTTTAATTTTAGGTTTTATTTTATAGTTTAGGTTTTGGTTTTATTTTTTTTAATTTATTTTATTTTTATTTAGTTTAGGTTTTGGTTTATTTAGTTTCTTTTAGGTTTAGTTTTATGTAGTTTATTGTTTTAGTTTAGTTTATTTGTTATAGTCCCAGTTTTTTATTTTAGTTTATTTTTTAGGTTAGGTTTACTTTTAGTTGAGTTTTATTTTTATTTTATTTTTAAGGTTTAGGTTTTAATTTTTATTTTTATGTTTAAGTTTAAGGTTTTTATTATATTTATTTAGGTTTAGGTTTAGGTATTTATTTTTGCTTTATTTTTAGGTTTTATTTTTTAGGTTAGATTTAGGTTTATTTTTAGTTTATTTTATTTTATTTAGCTATGTTTTGGTTTAGGTTTAGTTTTAGTTTTAGGTTTAGGGTTTATTTTATTTTTAGTTTAGCTTTTATATATTTTATTTTAGTAAACTTTTCTTAGTTCTGATAGATTTTATTTTATTTTAGGTTTTATTTTTAGGTTTATTTTAGGTTTAAGTTTTAAGTTTTATTTTATTTATTTTAGGTTTATTTTATTTTATTTTAGGTTTAATTTTCATTTATTTTAGGTTTTTTTTTTTTATTTTAGTTTAGGTTTTATTTATTTTATTTTAATTTAGTTTTTTTATTTTATTTTTTAGGTTTAGTTTAGGTTTTTTAGTTTATGTTTATTTAATTTAAATTTTTATTTTAATTTTAGGTTTATTTATTTATTCTATGTTTAGGTTTAATTTAGTTTAGGTTTAGGTTTTTAGCTTTTTAGGGTTTAGGGTTTTTGGTTTGGGGTTTAGGGTTTAAGGTTTGGGGTTTACAATTTAGGTTTAGGGTTTATGTTTTAGTTTGGGGTTTAGGGTTTAGGGTTTAAGGTTTTATTTAATAGAGAACAAATTCAGATTCCACATTTCTTCATTTTGATTTCATCATCCAAGTAGCACCCCATGTTTTCTAAGACACAAACAACAACATAGATAAAAAAAGTGCACCCATAGAGCAAATGAAAAACCCTAGATAAGTAAAACTACGTCTACTGTAAAGACAAAGTTCCATAAGCAGCAGATCGAATTGGTCATTCTTCAGTTACTCTAGTACCCATCAAAGCCAACCCCACCTCTCGAGTAATGGGATCCTTCATCATATCTGCAATCTCTACCTCCACCACCACCATGCCAGAACCTGCTTTCTCTCCCATCTCCATAACACCACCAGCTCCAGACCTCCATACCACTAAGACCTCCAGATCCACCACCACTATAATAATCGCTGCCTCTGCCTTCACCTCCCCTTCCAGATCTTGACTAAGCCTAGTTGATGGTGATGATCCTGTTGTCGAGGTTCTACCCATTCTTTGGGTTTAGCATTAGTTTAGGGTTTAGGGTTAAGGGTTAGTTTAGGGTTTAGGGTTTGGGATTTAGGGTTTAGGGTTTAGGTTTTAGGTTTTAGGGTTTATCATTTAGAATTTAGGGTTTAGGTTTTACAAATTTAGGGTTTAGGTTTTAGTATTTAGGGTTTAGGGTTTTTTAAAAAAATTAAGTAAATCGGTAGGTTTAGCTTTATTTAGTATATTTTTTATTTATTTGAGTTTATTTTATTTTTTTATTTTTACTTAAGTTTATTTTTTATTTAGTTTAGTTTATTTATTTTAGTTTTTTTGTTTAAGTTTATTTTTTAATTGAGTTATTTTTTTTTATTTTAGGTTTCAATTATTTTTTTATTTTAGGTTTAGGCTTAGGTTTTATTTTATTTCTTTAGTTTGTGGTTTATTGTTTAGTTTATAGGTTTATTTTTTTTATTTATTTTATTTATTTTATGTTTAGGTTTAGTTTATATTTGGGTTTAGTTTATGTTTTATTTATTTTAGTTTAATTTATTTTAGTTTAGGTTTAGGTATATTTATTTTATTCTAGCCTAGGTTTATTTTGATTAGAGTTTAGGTTTTCTTTTATTTTATTTTTAGGTTTATTTTAAGTTTATTTTATTTAGTGTTTATTTTATTTTATTTTAAGTTTATTTTATTTATTTTTCTTTTTAGTTTTTATCTTTTAGTTTTTTTTATTCTTTAGGTTTAATTTATTTTTTTAGTTTGTTTAGGTTTTTTATTTTATTTTATTTTAGTATATTTTTTATTTTTATTTTATTTTATTTTATGTTTTAGGTTTTGGTTTAAATTTAGATTTTATTTATTTGTTTATTTTATTTTATTTAGGTTTATTTTAATTTATTTAGGTTTAGAGTTTTATTTAGAGTTTAGGTTTAGGTTTAGTGGAGTTTAGAGGGTGGGTTTAGGAGGGCCCAGTGAGGCTCAGTAGTGAGGTAGGGTTTAGGGTAGTCAGCAGGGTTTAGGGTGGAGCTTTAGGGAGTGGTCAGGATTTTGGGATGGTTAGTTTAGGGTGTAAGGAAGAGGGTTTAGCATTTTAAAAAAAGCAAAGTAGGATCTTATTTAGTTATTTATTTTTAATTTATTTATTTTCATAGGTTATTAGTTTTATTTAGTTTAGATTTATTTGTTTATTAAAGATTCTTTTAAATTACTTTTAAGTTTAGGTTTATTTTTAGTTAAGTTTTATTTTATTTTATTTTAGTTTAGGTTTTATTTTCATTTAGGTTTAGGTTTAGGTTTTATTTTATTTTTTAAAGTTTTTTAGGTTTTAGGTTTTATTTTATGAATTTTAGGTTTTATTTTTTTAGTTTATGTTTAGGTTTTTAGTTTATTTTATTTTATTTAGTTTAGGTTTTGATTAAAGTTTAGTTTATTTAAGTTTCACTTTAGGTTTTATTTATTTTAGTTTAGTTTATTTATTTAGGTTTAGGTTGATTTTATCTTTATTTTATGTTTAAGTTTTTCCATTTTAGTATAGGGTTGAGGTTTTATTTTTTATTTATTTTCATGTTCTACTTTTATGTTTATTTTAAGTTTAGGTTTTAATTTAGTTTTATTTTATTTATTTTATTTTGGTTTTATTTTATTTTTTATTTTATGTTTTATTTTATTTTATATTATTTTTATTTTAAGTTTATTTTAATTTTTATTTAGTTTATTTTTTTATTTATTTAATTATAATTTAGTTTTTATTTTTTATTTTATTTTATTTTTATGTTTATGTTTAGGTTTAGGTTTAAGTTTAGGTTTAGGTTTTAGTTTAGGTTTTTATTTTATTTAGGTTTATCTTTTTTTTATTTATTTTATAGATCTTTTATTTTAGGTTTTAGGTTTTAGGGTTTAGGGTTTAGGTTTTAGGGTTTAGGGTTTAGGATTTTAGGGTTTAGAGTTTAGGTTGTGGTTTAGTGTTGGGTTTGGAGTTTAGGGTTTAGTTTAGGGTAGGGTTTAGGGTTTATGGTTTATGGTTGGGTTTTTTTTTAGTTTTTTTTATTTTTATTTTAAAATTAAGTAAACCCATGTTTAGGTTTATTTTGTTATTTATTTTATTTTATTACTATTTTAGTTTAGTTTATTTTTTTATTTTAGTTTATTTTAATTTTATTTAGTTTAGTTTATTTATTTTAGATTTATTTTTTGTTTTGGTTTTTCATTTAAGTTTATTTTTTAGGTTTAGGCATAGATTTAATCTTATTTTTTAGTTTAGCTTTATTTTTATTTTATTTTTTAAGTTTACATTTTAATTTAATTTTTTATGTTTAAGTTTTAGGTTTTATTTTTTAGTTTAGGTTTGAGTTTACTTTTAGTTTAATTTATTTCATTTAAGGTTTAGGTTTAGGTTTAAGTTAGTTTATTTTAGGTTTAGGTTTAGGATTTATTTATTTTAGTTTAGTTTATTTAATTTAGGTTTAGGTAAATTTTATTTTTATTTTAGGTTTATATTTTTTTTTGTTTAGGGTTGAGGTTTTATTTTTTAATTGTTTTTAGGTTTTTCTAGGTTTATTTTTTAGTTTAGTTTTCCTTTAGCTTTATTTTATTTTATTTTATTTTATTTTAGGTTTATTTTATTTTATGTTTAATTATTATTTTATTTAGATTTTATTTTTAGTTTAGTTTAAGTTTTATTTATTTTATTTTAGTTTAGTTTTATTTTATTTTATTTTTTTTAGGATTAGTTTGGTTTAGGTTTAGGTTTAGTTTAGGTTTTATTTTATTTTTAGGTTATTTTAATTATTTTATATTTTATTTAGTTTATTTATGTTTTAGGGTTTGGGTTTAGGGTTTCTGTTTAGGGTTTAGGGTTTAGGTTTAGGGTTTAGAGTTTAGGGTTTTAGGGTTGGGTTTAGGGTTAAGGTTTAGGGTTTGTGGTTTAGTGGTTTAGGGTTTAGGGTTTTAGGGTTTAGGGTTTTGGGTTTAGGTTTAGTTTTTTAAGTTAGTTTATTTTAGCATTTTGGTTTTTAATGAGAACAAATTTAGATTCAACCTTTCTTCTTTTGATTTCATCAATCAATTAACACTTTTCTAACACAAGATGACATATATAAAATGAGCAAGCATAGAGTAAATCAAAAACCATAGATAACTAGAACTATCTCTACTATAAAGACACACTTCCATATGCAGCAGATTGGATCTATCATTCTTCAATTTCTTCAATTCCCATCAGAACCACCCCGGCCTCTCGAGTTGTGGATCCACCATCATATCCCTTATCTCTCGCTCCGCCACCACCACGACTAGAATTATCATTGCTCCTCCTGCCTCCATAACCACCACTGCTCTGACCACCACCTCCAAATCCACCAGCACCTCCAGATCCCCCACCACAACTACGATAAACACAACCTCCGCCTTCACCTCCACTATATGATCTAGATTGAGCCTCATTGACGATGATGTTCCTATCGTCAAGGTTCTAGCCATTCTTATGGTTTAGGTTTATTAGGTTTTACGGTTTAGGTTTAATTTTTTAATTTATTTAGTTACTTTAGGTTTAGGTTTTGTGGTAGGGTTAGTTTATTTTTTTGGAGGGTAGGGTAGTGAAGGGAGGGTTAGGGTGATTTAGGGTTTAATGTTTATGGTAGGTTTAGGAGGATTTGGTTAGGGTTTAATAGTGTTTTATCAGTGGGGCCTGGGTTGGTAATGTGGTAGGATTAGATCATGGTTAAGGATTTATGGTAGGAGGCTTTAGGTTTATGGATCTGGTTAGATTTAGGTTTAGGTAGGTGGGTTGTGGTTTAGTTTCAGTGGAGTAGATGGGTTTAGTGAGCCCAGGGTTTAGTGTGGGGTTTAGGAGTTTAGGGTGTGGTAGGTTTAAGATTTAGGATTTGGTTTAAGATTTTAATAAATAAATTATTTTTTATTAAGTTTATTTTTTATTTATTTTTGTTTATTTTATTTTATTTTTTATTTATGTTTATTTTTTTTTTATTTAGTTTAGTTTATTTATTTTAGGTTTATTTATTTTAGTATAAGTTTCTTATTTTAGTTTATTTTTAGGTTTAGGTTTTATTTTTATTTTTTTGGTTGATTTTTTAGGTTTTATTTTATTTTTTTTTAGGTTTAGGTTTTAGGTTTTTATTTTAAATTTATTTTTAGGTTTTATTTCTTAGTTTAGGTTGAGTTTTATTTTTAGTTTATTTTATTTTATTTAGTTTTGGTTTAGGTTTAGGTTTAGTTTATTTTAGGTTTACATTTAGGTTTTATTTAGTTTAGCTTAGTTTATTTTAGTTTAGGTTTAAGTTTATTTGATTTTATTTCTTTATTTTATTTTAGATTGTGTTTTTTTTTAGTTTAGGGTTTAGGTTTTATTATTTATTTATTTAAAAGTTTTATTTTTAACTTTATTTTATAGGTTTTGTTTTTATTTTATTTTATTTTAGGTTAATTTTATTTTTAATTTTTTTGTATTTTACATTTAGATTTTATTTTATTTAAGTTTTATTCTCGTGTTTATTTTATTTTAGTTTAGTTTAGGTTATTATATATTTATTTTATATTAATTTATTTTATTTTATTTCTAAGTTAAAGTTTAGGTTTAGGTTTTATTTTATTTTATTTTCTATATTTTAGGTTTAGGTTTTATTTATTTTATTTTAGGTTTTATTTAGTTTATCTAGGTTTTTAGGTCTTTAGGTTTGTTTTTTATTTTTATTTAGTTTTTCTTATTTATTTTAGGTTTATTTAATTAAGTTTATTTCTCTAGGTTTAGCTTTAGGTTTAAGTTTTTTTTTGTTTAGTTTAATTTTTATTTTATTTTTTAGGTTTAGTTTTTATTTTTTATTTTTAGGTTTAGGTTTAGGTTTTATATTTTAGGTTTAGGTTTAGTTTTTTTTATTTTAGGTCTTTTTTAGGTATTATTTTTTTTTAGTTTAGGTTTAGGTTTTTGGTTTATTTTATTTATTTAGTAGGTTTAGGTTTAGTATTTTAGTTTGGTTATTTTATTTAGTTTATTAGGTTTAGGTTTATTTTATTTTGATTTTTAGGTTTAAGTTTATTAATTTATTTTTTTAAGGTTTATTTATTTTATTTATTTTATTAGGTTTATTTTTATTTATGTTTTTTTATTTAGTTTTATTAGGTTTATTTTATTTTAGTTTAGGATTTTATTAATTTTATTTTATTTTATTTTAGGTTTATGTTTAGGTAGTTTAGGTTTATTTTGGTTTTATTTTATTTATCTTTATTTTATAGGTTTAGGTTTATTTTATTTTAGATTTATTTAGTTTAGGTTTAGGTAGGGTTTTGGGTTTAGGGATGGTGGTTTAGGGTGGTGGTAGGATTTAGTGGGTTAGGGTAGGTTTTGGTGGGTGGTTATAGGGTGGGGTTGGTAGGGAGTGGAGGGGTAGGTGGGTTTAGGGTTAGGGTTTATTTTATTATTTTAATTAATTTTGTTAAATTAAGCAAACCAAGGTTTAGGTTTATTTAGTTTATTTATTATTTTTAGTTTATTTTTATTTATTTTGATTTAGTTTATTTACTTTATTTAGGTTTAGGTTTTTTATTTATTTTATTGTTAGGTTTATTTAGTTTAGATTTTTAGGCTTTGGGTTAGGGTAGTTGTTTTTGGTTAGATAGAGTATTTTTTAAGGTTTAGGGTTTATTTTAGGGTTTATGGTTTTAAAGTTGGGGGTTATTTAAGGTTAGGTTTTAGTTTTTTATGATTTTTTTTTAAATTACAAACTAGGGTTTAGATTAATTTAGTTTATTATTGTTTATTTTAGCTTATTTTAATTTTGATTTTGATTTAGGTTTATTTTTATTTTTATTTATTTATTTTATTTATTTTTATTTATTTATTTTAGTTTATTTAGGTTTATTTTAGGTTTATTTTTTAATTTAGTTTTATTTTTATTATATTTTTTTAGGTCAATTTTATTTTTTATTTCATGTTTAGGTTAAGGTTTTATTTTATTTTCTTAAGTTTAGGTTTATATTTATTTTAGGTTTATTTTTAGGTTTTATTTTTTAGTTTAGGTTTAGGTTTATTTTAGTTCATTTTATTTTATTTAGTTTAGGTTTAGGTTTAGGTTTAGTTTATTTTAGGTTAGGTTTAGGTTTTATTTATTTTAGTTTAGTTTCTTTTAGTTCTGGTTTTTTTTTTTTTTTTGGGAAACCCCATATAGGGGAATTTTATTACCACAAAAAAAGGATTACAAGGTCCTTAGAGGGGATAAACTTCAGAACTACTACTCAAAGAGCTACAATCTGCCTAAAGAGTAAATCACCTATCTAAGTACAACCAAAATAAAAAAAAAAAGCAAAATATACAAATTGATTAACATAAGAAGCCAATGAAAGATTAGCCAATGCTGGGATGTGAGAATGCATGACACTATGGAGCAAACCTAAGAGGACAAGAGAAGCACCGCAAGATTGTAAGAAAAGAAGTTAGAGCTTAAGGTAATATGAAAAAGATAAGCGAAAATAGCATAATTGAGAATGATAGTAAAGAAATGTGATAGAGAAGGCTCAGGCTCAGTCCCACCAAGTTGGGGCAGATGCAAATATGAGCATCCAAACTTCAAAAGGGTTACATCACAAGAGCTACTACCAAACCAAAAGGGAGTGAAATCATCACAGCCATCATAGCCAACAAACCAGATAGCCATTTGAAGAAGATCTTTTGAGCCTTATTACGCAAAACATAAGCAAAGTCTATAGAGTAGAAAAGAAATATAAAATGGATAAGAGGATCCCATGCAAAATATATGTCATCATATTAGCCCCATGGCATGATAATCCCAACACAAATGAAAGAGAGCCATCATTGTCGGTCAACCATATTTTTAACTAGATATAAGGGTTTAATGAGACCAACAAGAAGACCCACCCAGGAAACAAGAAAAGGTCGCAAAGGTAAGAAGAAATAAAAGATCGATGTAATCTAAAATCCAAACAAAATACAAAAGCATGGTATTAACTCCATCCCAAATGTATATGACAATAATAAATATACATTCTTGTAAACAAGAAACAACCCAGGGATATTTCCAAAGGAAGTCCAATGAATGTAATGTAGATGTTAACAACCTTCTTCTTGTGGTTAGAAGCAAAAGTGTAAGGGAAGACAACATACCCCTAGCCCAAATTACCACAGGAATTGCAAAAGTCTATCAGAGAAGAGATGGGAATATAGCAGCAGATTAGAAGAAATAGGTAAAGGGCTGCTCCCCACCATAAACAATTCTAATAAAATATAATCAAAGATAACACACCAGAAATAGCTTGCTTAGCAACAAACTCAATAGTCCAGTTCTGCCAACAATCATGATAATAGAAGAAGCGGCCATAAGTCCATCCATTTAGATAAAACATAGGTTAAAATCAAGTAAAGCAAAATCATAATCACAATGATCTGCATAATTCTAATAGAACCAAGAGGGATAAAACAACAACAGGAGAGATCACCTTTTATAAAAAAATAATTAGAAAATCAAAAGGAAAGAAATACCAACAACCACAAAGACAACCGGACAAAGGACCCAAAATCCAAAAAAACAAAGGGAAACAAAATTACAATTATTACACCCACCATATAAAACTCCATTAAAATCATAGATGTAAAATAGAAACAAAATGGGTTCAAAAGATAATCAACAAAAAATCCTTCTAGATAAAGATTATTAGGCTAGACTAAACACACATCCTCAAGAAGGCAACCTAAGCCATTAAGTAAGTCCAAACTGAAAGAAATAATAAAATTGAAGGAAATTAGTTTCCCCTGGCGGTATATGAGGTTAGCCAAAATAATTAGCAAAACAACTCCAAAAGCACCCTACTGAACATGATAAGCAACCCAGTAGCATCTTGCTGGACATAAGTCTCAATGAACTAGATCAGCCAACAACCAAGAAAGAAAATAATAGCAAGTTGGCCATAAAACCACCCATTCAAAATAGACAATGCATAAGTTAATTCCCAGATAGAATGGGAAGTGGTCCGCCAAGACTAATAACCAAGATGAAAAAAATAGCGAGGTGAAGTTAGCGAGGGATGTTAATAGCACAAATGAAAAATTGAAAGGCAAGAAACAACCAACAACCACAAAAACCTGCTAGACAAAGGACCCAAAAATTAAAGGCCAATAGTGGAAACAATATTACAATTAGTACACCCACCATATAAAACTCCATTAAAAAACATAGATGTAAAATAGAAACAAAATGGGTTCAAAAGATAATCAACAAAAAAATCCTTCCAGATAAAGATGATCGCTAGTACTAAACACATCCTCAGTAAAGGCAAACTGATAAGCCATTAAGTCCATCCAAACCTGCAAAAAAAATAATAAAATTGAATAGGAAATTGCAATTTCTCTCCTGGCAGGTTGGGTATATGAGGTTAGCCAAAACAATCAAAGAAAACAACCAAAAGCACCTACAACATGATAAACAAGAGCATTTGGACATAAGTCTCAATGAACCTAATTAGCCAACAACCAAGAAAGAAAATAACAGCAAGTTGGCCATAAAACCACCCATTCAAAATATACAATGCATAAGTGAATTCCCAGATAGTATGGGAAGTGGTCTGGCCAAGACTAGCTAAACCAGGATGGAAAAATAGCGGTGAAGTCAACGAGATGTTAACAAAGACAAAAGCAAAAAATCAAAAGGCAAGAAATAGCCAACAACCACAAAGACCAATGCAATCAGTAAAATAACTCCAAAAACACCCTATTGAACATGATGGACAACCCAAGAGCAAAGATCACATAAGATTCAATGATCAAGATCAAACAACTAAGATAGAAAATAACAAAAAGTTAAAACCACCCATTCAAAATAGACAATGCATTAGATAAATCCCCTATAGATAAGGAAGTGGTCTGGCCAAGGCTAGCTAAACCAAGATGTAAAAAATAGTAGTAGTTTAGAAAGACCACAAGCATGTTGAGATCAATAAAAGCCCTATTGCTAACAAGAAAATCAAGAAGAAAAGCAAAAGCCACCATGCAGTCAATAACCTCAATAGAGACCTGTAGGACAAAAGGCTCAAAAATCCAATAGCCAACAGTTAAAACATCAACACAAATATTGCACCCTACATAAGATAAACCAATAAAGAGCAATGGTACAACATAGTTTATTAAGTGACTCAAAGAAAAGTCATCTTTGATGTCCATCAAGACACATAATATCAGGCCAGTAGCTAATCCCATAACATCAGTAATATTGGAATTCATGAAATAATTCTAATTCTGTAGAGAAGAAGTTATAATAGCAAGGATATTGCAAGATCTCTCCTTACAGGTTGGGGAGGTAAGGTTATGGAGCATAGGAGAGGCTATAACCATAATAAGGGGAAAAATATCAGATAAATTAGGGTCAGCCATAAAGTTATACAGAAGTATAGAAGTTAGACATTGAGGCAAGGGACCTAGAATATAATTATAGAAAAAGGAAAGAAATATGTCCCTGTTGATCAAAAAATACAGCAGAAAATAGAGCATTAAGTAATACATCTCCCTCCAGTAAATAGGAAACATCTTACTAGTAACAGTAAGACCCCAAACAAGGTTGGGATAATTAAACCAACAGCAGATGCCACATAGTTCAGCAAAGGACCAGCAAGGAGTAATAAGATGATGCATCAGCAAATTCGAAAGGAACAACAATACATTAATAGTAAAAGTAGCAGAGCAGTAAGCTCCCAATTAAAGTTAAGGCAATTAAACCAATAGCACATGCCACAAGGATCAACAAATAAGCAGCAAGGGATATCTGGATGATGCATCAGCAAATACCAAAGAAATAACAACACTAAGTAGAAAGTGATCATGCAGTTAAATAGGTATTGAAGCAGGTCAATCTCATAGGTTAGATTAATTTTTGAGAAAAGGGAGCCCAGTATTGTCTAGATTAACCAAGCCACGCAAATGTTTAGGTAGAGTTAGTTGATCAAAGAAATTTATTCCATCCAATCTAGCACCGTTGGCGGTAATCAACATGCATTACCCTCATGCCATACATGTGATTTTAAAATAGAGTTGGGTAAGGAGAGCACTAGTTTGCTTGAGAAGGTAGTATAATTATGTATTGCCCATTTTGATGGAGGTCAAAAGATCAATCAGCAGAAGGGCATCCACCTCAATCCAAATATTAAGCCAACCTTTTTGAAGGCAAATCTCAAGAGATTTCTACACTGCCATGAGCTCAGCAAAGGGAACAGAGCAAGAATTAAGGGATTAAGCAAAAGCACATAGGACTTTACCGTTAAGGTTTCTGAGAATGCCACCACAACCTGAACCTTTATGAGAGAGATCGTTAATTTTAATAGTATTATCATGAGGTTTTACCCAATGACAATCTTGTCATCTTTATAGTGGTTGATCCGAGTTAAAACTAGTTTATTGGCCATAAATTTACAACCTTTGAATTGTTTGTAGTTAATGAGATTGGCATTGAACAAGACACAAATTTTGTTTTTAATTCTAGCAATTAGCCTCATGCAGTTCATAGGGATCCCACAATGTTTTGCATCATTTCGGTCCATCCATATGAACCAAATTAGGGTGATAGCAGTTATGACTTTAATGTGACCTTTAATAGTGTTGTCAAAATAAACTTCAAGAAGTTGATATAAAGTTAGGAGCCATTGAAAATGACAATGTTAAAGATATCATCATACCAAATCCAGTTTTGAAGCAATGGCCCCATTAACAAAAAACATGATTCACATTCTCAATGAAAGCAAAGATTGGCATTTTGAAGGTAATTGAAAATCCTTTACCCCACAACAAGGAGTCAAGGGATGAAGTTTTTCAAAATATGCCAAGTAAGAATAGAATAGTAGGGATAGTGTTATTCCATACTTTTAAAAACACATTGGAAAAATCATGAGCTTCTTTAATGTGAATCCAAATATTTTTAAAGTTAAAATTACCATTATGTGAAAGATTAAAAAGGATCTGATCTTGATTGCTAAGAATGATAGGAATAGTAGTAAGCTTGTTTTAAAAAAAGGAAGGAATATAATCAGTATTCTTACTATTATTCCACATATTATTCTGCCAGAAAGAGTTCATTTTAATAGTAGCAGTGGAGTGAGTAGAAAGTAAGTCATCAATGGACCCACCTCCAGTTCAGTTATCTTGCCTAAAGAAAGAGGAGCCAAAGTTAATCCCCCAGGAAATTAATGATTTGACATCCCATTTGATGGAACAAAGTCTTTTCCAAATAGGAGAGTCTCCCACTTTATAGGGGCAAATGAGAGGGTGCTTACCCTAGCAATATTTAGCATTCATGAAATTAGCCCAGTGCAGCCAAATTAAACCAACTCCCCCAGCAGAGTCTAAATCAATAGAATCCAACCAAACTTTTATTCCTAGCAGATACATCCCCAAACAAATATATGAAATCAAACTCAAATCCCAATCCCCAATAGATAGCCCAAAACCTACTTCCCTAGTCGAAGGTTCATATACCGATCCCTAGTGGACTCAAACTCATATCTTTAGTAAATATGCCTCCACATCAATTAAAACAAAATAAATTAAAGTCAATTTGATCTTAATCCCCAATGGATTATATATTTTTATCTTCAATGGATCTTCTTTCCACAAGTCATATAACTAAATCAAATTCAAACCTTATCCCCAATAGATTTTCTTCATCTATGCCCTCGACATAGACCCCTCACATGTCATGTCCAATGCATGTGTGATCCCCTAGCAGTATCTCCCTCCAAGTACTTGACATGGAATTCTTATCAAATCTTATTTCTTCTTTTATACACACCTTTAATACTTCAACCAAAAGCCTAATAATGTATTCATTCAAATTACATCATCTTAACATTCTAATCAACATTTTATGATTTGTGATGGTGCAAGCTCAAAATAACTATACAATATCATGTTAAACATATTATACTGTGAATTAACACATAAGATTATATTATAATATATAATGGTATATTCTAATTTACTATAATATAATATATTGTCTAACATTACACCTCATTCGAATCACTTAAAAAGAATAAATAACAAAATTTTCTCAAAATATGAACAATGTTCATTTTGGAAGTAAAATTGTTATTTTTCTTTTATAAATAGTACAAAATAGCATAATTATGGTGTTGCTTCTTGGTGTGTGCCATGAATTTGGCAAAATTCTTCCATCTCAACCTTCAAATTACCATTTTTTTGAGTTTTGACCCAATGTATTATAACAAAAGTAAAACCTACTAAAATGTACAACAACATTTAGTAACACACCACGAAATTCATATATATGTGAAGTTATATTGTTATGTACATTATATTTTAATATGCTTTCATATAATTTTATCTTACATTGACCTTAAAATGAATCACTTTAAGCAAAAAATTTATAAAATTTGGTTGAAAAATGAACATTTATTTTGGATGGAAAAATTCCATTCTTTTGATTAAATGACACACCATATCACACCCAATGATGTTCCCTAAAGCTTAGCTTAAATTTGGCCAAATCCCATCATCTCGACCTATAAATTAGTATTTTATGAAACTCTACTATGTCATACTATAACTAACTAAAGTATGCTAAACAACAAGTATTAATACACAATAGTATGCCATAATGCATGATGCTACACTATGTTATGGCATCCTATATTATAAAACACTATAGCATATTATATTATATTATATTGCATATAACATCACAAGTGCTTAAGATAAAAAAATCATAAAATTAATCTAAACAATAAAAAACTATATATTTTAGTCTTATCACTTACATATTTTAAATTGAAATAATATATTATGATGCCATGCTCTACCTATTATGAATTTGGCCAAATTCTACCATTTTAAAGTCTAAATCAACATTTTTATAAACAATGCTAGTGTAGGCTAGACTGCATGATTGTAAAATACTAAAAGAATTTAAAATGCTCAGAATAATATATTATGATATATGATGTTATACTATGCTACAACATATAATATTTATTTTGAACATAAAATCTTACTTTTAAACTACAAGTGGCATAACACACCTTTGTTACTACAACCTAATTCCCACTTTAAATTTAACAAATTTCATCATCTGATTTATTAAATCAATATTTTTATGATTTATATTAACATAGGCAATAGGGAACAATACCATAATATACTAAAATATTTCAAAACATCTTATAACATCTTATAAGACATCACTACATGCTCAAATATATACTACATTATACTATAATATATGGTATTATAATATGATTTAAGGTTAGGGTTTAGGGTATTCAAATCTCTAATAGTCAAGGGATCATCTCTTGAAGACATTTTCTTTAGCTACCATAACTATGTTAGGATTAGGTCATTCTTTAGATCTACTCCAAATGACATCTTTATTCAAGTTTTAAGATTTAGGGTTTAGGGTTAGGGTTAGGGTTTAGGGTTTTTTTAGGGTTAGTTTAGGGTTTAAGGTTTAGGGTTTAAGGTTTAAGGTTTAGGGTTTGAGGTATAGGGTTTAGGGTATATGGTTGTAGGTTTTATGGTTTAGGGTTTATGGTCTTATGATTTAGGGTTTAGGTTTAGGATTTTTTATTTATTTTATTATTAGGTTTTATTTAATTTAGGTTTAGGTTTTTATATTTTTAGGGTTTAGGGTTTAGGGTTTTGTTTTAGCTTAGGGTTTTGGGGTTAGGGTTTAGGGTTTGGGGTTTGTGGTTTAGGGTTTAGGGTTTTGGGTTTTTAGGGTTTATGGATAAGGGTTTATGGTTTAGGCTTTAGGTTTATGGTTTAAGTTTTAGTTTAGGGTTTAAAGATTATTTTTTAACAGAGAACAAATTTAGATTCAACATATCTTCATTTTGATTTCATCAACCAAGTAGTACCCCAAAGAGTAAATAAAAAACCCTAGATAAGTAGAATCATCTCTACTATAAAGACATAGTTACATAAGCAACAGATTAAATCGGCCATTCTTTAGTTTCTCCAATTCCCATCAAAACCACCCCCACATCTCGAGTAGTTGGATCTACAATTATATCCTTGATCTCTCCCTCCACCACCACCAAGGTTGTAACCTCCTGCTCCTCCACCTCTGATCCCACCACCACCATGATAACCATCTCCTCCACCTTCGCCTCCACCACCATATCAAGACTAAGCCTAGTTAACAGTGATGTTCTTGTCATCAAGGTTCTGCCCATTCTTAGGGTTTACAGCTAGTTTAGGGTTTAGGGTTTAGGTTAATTTATGGTTTAGGGTTAGTGTAAGGTTTATGGTTTGGGGTTTAGGATTTAGGTTGTAGGTTTTAGGGTTTAAGGTTTAGGGTTTAGTGTTTTTGGGTTTAGGGTTTAGGTTTAGGGTTTAGGGTTTTAGGGTTTAGGGTGTCGGGTTTAGGGTTTACCATTTAGGGTTTAGAGTTTAAGGTTTAAGGTTTAGGGTTTTGGGGTTTATGGTTTAGGGTTTAGGGTTGTAGGTTTAGGGTTAGTTTAGGTTTTAAGTTTTAGGGTTTATTTTAGGGTTTATGGTTTAGGATTTAGGGAGGGTTTTTTTAAAAAAAATTAAGTAAACTGGTAAATTTAGGTTATTTTAGTTTATTTTTTATTTATTTGAATTTAATTTATTTTTTTTATTTGGGTTTATTTTTTATTTTTATTTACTTTACTTTATTTATTTTAGTTTAGGATTTTTATTTTTGTTTATTTTTTAGGTTTAGGTTTATTTTTTAGTTGAGTTTTATTTTTATTTTATTTTTTAGGTTTAGGTTTTATTTTTTATTTTTAGGTTTAGGTTTGGGTTATTATTTTATTTTTTTAGGTTTAGGTTTTAGGTTTTTATTTTAGGTTTATTTTTAAGTTTTATTTTTTAGTTTAGGTTTATGTTTATTTTTAGTTTATTTTATTTTATTTAGTTTAGCTTTACAATTAGGTTGGGGTTTAGTTTATTTTAGGTTTAGGTTTAGGTTTTATTTATTTTAGTATAAGTTCTGGTTTATTTTATTTTTATTTTATGTTTAGGTTTTTTTTTAGTTTACGGTTTAGATTTTATTTTTTTATTTATATTTAGTTTAGAGTTTAGTTTATTTTTTAGGTTTAGGTTTTTATTTAGTTTTTATTTTATTTTATTTTTGGTTTATTTATTTTTATTTTAGGTTTAGTTATTATTTTATTTAGGTTTTTTTATTTTTTTAACTTAGTTTAGGTTTTTATTTATTTTATTTTGGTTTAGTTTTTAGTTTTTAGTTTTTTTTTAGCTTTAGGTTTAAGTTTAGGTTTAGTTAAGTTTAGTTTATGTTTTATTTTATTATATTTTATATTATTTTGGTTTAAGTTTTTCTTTATTTATTTTATTTTAGGTTTTATTTAGTTTAGGTTTTTTTTAGCTTTTTTTTAGGGTTTTGGGTTTAGGGTTTAGGGTTTAGGGTTTATAAAGATAGTGATGTTGCAAAAACTTGTTAAAAAAAGAAATAAGAAGTAGTTCTCAAGTTTGTTTTAATTCCAATTGTTATTAAGCCAAAAAGAGTTAACTTTGATAACAGCAGTAGGGTGTGTAGATAAAAGGGAGTCAATGGAGCCATTGCCAAGCCAATTGTCTTGCCAAAAGAAGGAAGAACCCATATGAATACCCCAAGATATTAAGGATTCAACAACCCATTTAATGGAGCAAAGCCTTTTCCAAACCGGAGAGCCACATACTTTATAAGCACATGTAAGAGGGTGTTTACCTTGGCAATATTTTTCCATCATAAAATTAGCCCAAAGGCTATCATTCATTCTAAAATTCCACTATAGTTTATGAGAAAAGGTAGTGATAGCTTCATCAAATAGGTTTGTAACCAAGACCACCTTCATCCAAAGGAAAACAACATTTATGCCGTGAAGTCCGATGCATTCTTTTAATAAAATTATTGGACCGCCAAAAAAATTTATTAAGTAAACGATCAATTCTGATAAGAGTAGAATTAGTGGTAATAATAGTTTGAATCAAATGAAGAGGCATTGAATTGAGAGTGCTTTTAAGAATAGTGAGCCTGCCATCAAAGGAAAGAAAATGGAATTTTCATATAGAAATTTTAATAATTTTTTTTGAATTAACTCATCAAAAAAGGTGGGATCATTTTGGACCTTCAAAAAGAGAGCACTCAAGTACTTAAAAGGTAAGTGTTGATGTTTAAAATTAGTGATATGCAGGATTTGATTAATTTTATTATTGGAGATACTTGAAGAAGTAATAAAATAGATTTTGTTACCATTGATAGAAAGACCACTTTCTCTACCAAATTTATTTAAAAAAATCTTGAGGTTCTTAATATGATGAATAGAAGCATTGTAAAATAATAATAAAATCATCTGCAATGCTTAAGTGGGAAATAAGAAGACTACCAAGAGTTTTGTAGTACATACTAGGATTGTTGAAGAATAACTCATTGATGCTCCTAGATAAGTACTCAACAATAATATTGTCCTAAGCCATGGGAAGAAGGAAAGAAGCCCAAAGCTTCCCCATTAAGCAAAATAGAGAACCATACATTATTAATACAATTTTAATAAGAAAATAAATTTAGAAAACCCAAAAATTTAGAATATGGAAAAGAAAATCCCAAGAGATATTATCAAAAGCTTTGGTAATATCTAATTTGAAAAGAATGTTTCCACCTTTAGTCTTAGCATCTAAATCATGAATTAATTCTAGGGTAAGTAAAATGTTATCAAAAATAGATCTACCTCTAACAAAATTAGTTTGGTTGAGAGAGATAATCTTATGAAGTAAAGGACTAAGCCTGTTGGCAAGAATTTTGGATATCAGCTTATTGAAGAAGGTGCAAGGACTAATATTCCAAAATCACTCCAATAGTCTAGGTTATCTTTTTTAGGTATGAGAACAATAGAAGTGCTAGAAAAATATCTAGGAAAAGGATTACCATTAAAAAAAATAAACCACAGCCTCAATCCGATCATTTTAATAATGAACCAACATTTTTGGAAAAACTGGATAGTGAAACCCTCTAGACTAACAATAGAATCTATGTTCATGCTATTAAGATCTTTAAAAATGTCATCTTCATTAGGCACAATAGTAAGAAAATTATTATCAACATTGGTAATAATAGAAGGAATTAAATGCATTTGAAATATCTTTATAAGAGCAACTCTTATTAAGAATATTTCTAAAATAATTGAATCATTAATATCATTATTCTCATAATCCATTCTCCATTGTCATCTTTAATTTTTTGAATATTATTTAAGCTCTCTTTTATTAACTAAAGCATGGAAATAGCTAGTATTTTATCACCATCCACAATGTGTTTACTAGCACTTTTGGCACCAATAAGTCTCTTCCATATTTTAAAATTAACAAGCTTATCTTTCTCATTTAATTCCTTAATCTTAGAAGGATCAAACATAAGAGACTTCAAAATCACAAACCAATTTTTCCATATCTTTGATATTAGCAAAGTTTTAAAACTAATGCTTGTTCCACCAACCCGATTTTGTTTAAGTCTTTTTTAAGCAACCAAAGTCTATTCATCCCCATAATAGAATTTTAGGATGTAAAGGAGCTTTCCAATTGTTAGCCATAACATTAAAAAAAATCAATATCTGAATCCACATGTTCTAAAATTTAAAAGGAGAAAATTTTTTAATCTATTAGAATTATCTTTAATAGAAACCAAAATAGGAGCATGATCAGAAAAGGTTCAGCTTAAATGATTGACAGAAGTAATAGACCATTGAGTAATCCAATGAGTATTCAAAAGAATTTGGTCCAACCTTTGCCAAAGTCTAGAGTTTTTCCAAGTATACCCTTAAAACCAATATTAATCAAATTACAATCAAGGATCATATTGGAAAATTCTTCCATGGAATGAATATTACAAGAGCAACTACCACTTCATTTAGAAGAGAACAGAATAGTGTTGAAATCACCACCAACCAACCATGGTTTATTGTCGAGGAGGTGGAAAAAAAGTCAAGTTATCCCAAAGAAGATTTCTACAGATCTATTACAAGATGCATAAACAAAAGAGCCGAAAACATAATAATCACCATAAGAGATTTGAGCATTGACAAATTGAAGAAAATCATCAAGAATAGAAATGTCTACAAAGTTATTCCAAAAACACCAAATCTTATTACTAATATTACAGGAAAATTTATTGAAACTGATCATTCTAGCGACATTGTTAATTTTATTAGCATGAATAAGCAACTCAAGAATAATAAGTTAAGAAGTATTATGGATATAACAAAGATTTATAATACTATTATGAATAGAGAGCATACCAATCCCTCTAACATTCCAAACTAAAAATTAAACATAAAAGAAAAGAAAAAATATGAAGAGAGGAGTTTTGAGAAGAGAGAGAGAGGAGAGGTTATATTTTTTTTAGCAATTTGGGAATAAAATTTTAACATTTTTCTTTTTTAAATAGAAAGTTTGGAAGCAATTTTCTTTGCCCTTTGAATCATCATTCGAAAAAGATTTAGCAACATTATTCATAGATTAGGAGAAATCTCCCGATGAGAAGTGAATTCTCATACTTCCAAGACACTAGAATTTAGTAAAGACAAATGAGCAATAGCAAGGGAGGAGCATAAACTAATTTATTAAGAAGGGTGGGAACACCAAACCCTTCATCATCATTAACCAAATTATTAAATAAAAAAGCAAATCTTTTTTGAGAAGTTAAATCATCTAAATTTGGAATATGGAATTTGGTTTATCAACCCGATTATCATGACTTATTAAAATATATTCTCCATTGAATTAGAATGATGTATAATATTAAATTCCTCATTTATGTTCTCCATTAAAGCTTTATTTTCATATATCAAAGCTAGCAAGGATGAATCATCAAGGAAAAAAATCCACATTCAAAAGTTTAGAAAAGCTATTGTTCACAATAGAAGCCTTCAATTTCTCGAAGAAGTATAAGGTAAATTATCCTTATTAGGAACATTCAAAGAATCTTTTTTTTCCAAAGTAGTTTTTGAAATTTAACAATGGTCACTAGGGTTAG
The DNA here is from genome assembly GCA_021442155.1 of Cymbidium sinense. Lineage (NCBI taxonomy): Eukaryota > Viridiplantae > Streptophyta > Magnoliopsida > Asparagales > Orchidaceae > Cymbidium > Cymbidium sinense. The sequence goes on from JAKCPB010001036.1 coordinate 171,042, forward strand.
GATAAGTTCTCATGAGGATTTTTTTTTTAAGTGAGGATGAAGAATCAAACATTCAAAATTATCATGCCTGTGGATTTTGCATTGAGAATAAAAGATAGGGAAATTTTCAAATTCAATTATTTGCATATAACCATAATTTTTAGATCCCAGCCAGATTTCTTTGGGGTGTTTCTTGGTATTGTCCAATTCAACAAGGAATCTAGCCACTGAAGGATGAGATTTTATAGTCATTGCTTGATCAATTTGCAATGGCCAAAGTAATTGAGAGAAAGAAAAAATAGTGTTTATAGCAATTTGGGAAAAAATTTAACATTTTTCTTCATTAATTTTAGAATAGAAAGTTTGAGTCCATTATCTTTTCCTTTAAATCATCATTTGAAAATTAACAAATAAGAATAGATTGAGAAACATGAGAGTGAATTCTCCTTCTTCAAGATACTAAATTTAGTAATGACAAATGAGCTTGAGAATAGCAAGGGAGGGAGCATAAACCAATTTATTAAGAGGCAAGTGGGAACACCAAACCCTTCATCATCATTAAATTTTTTAGATAAAAAGCAAAATCTTGAAGTTAAATCATCTAGTTTGGAATATGGAATTTGGTTTATCAATTATCATGAGGACTTTTAAACCATATTCTCCATTGAATTAGAATGATGTATAATATTAAATTCCTCATTTATGTTCTCATTAAAGCTTATTTTCATATCAAAGCTAGAAGGATAGAATCATCAGGAAACAAAATCCTCATTCAAAGTTTAGAAAAGCTATTATTCACAATAGAAGCCTTCAATTTCAAGGAATAAGTAAAAGGTAAATTATCCTTAGGAGTAGTTTTAAAATTTAACAATGGTGACAGGGTTAGGAGAAGTTCTCTTAATAGAGAATTTTTTTTTAAGTGAGGATGAAGAATGAAACATTGAATTATCATGTGGATTTTGCATTGAGAATAAAAGATAGGAAATTTTTCAAATTCAATTCTTTGCATATAACCATAATTTTTTAGATCCTTTCTTTGGGGTGTTTCATTGTCCAATTCAACAAGGAATCTACTTGAAGGATGAGATTTTATAGTCATTGCTTGATCAATTTGCAATGAAAAATAAGGCACCACAAAAAAATTAATTCATGGTTAATGAAATGAATAGGCATATTGGGAGAGAAATCAAAGCTGGAACAATTGGGAATTCTTCATTAATATTAGATAGTGAGTCCATTTTAGCAACCTCATTTGGGAATTAAAAAAAATAAGAATGAAGAGAAAACATGAGAGTAATCCAAATCATTCATCAACAGAATTAAAATGTTGTGGGGATTAATTAAATGAATAATAAAAGCACCCAAAAGTTTTAAACTATGAAAGAAAGGGTGAATGTTTTCCAAATTAGGCCTACAAAGAGTAAACATTCCAACCAAAGTGGATTCAAATAGCTTAGCAAGCTTTTCCATAATCAGATAAGAGCACATAACTACAGGCATGCCTCAAAAAGAAGTCAAAATAAGTTCCAGAGACTCACCTGAATAACCATCCTTACCAGTGAGAACATCTTTGAATGATTTCAAAGTAGCCAAAGCCAGGGTAGATGATGCCCTAGCAGGATCCATAGGATCTTTCAATTTTGCCCAAGGAATTATTAGAGAAGATGCCAAGTCATGATGTCACTCCAGGAAGAGATGAAATCGATGGTCATCAATTGAGAAGGAATCAATGAGAATGTTCACTACAAGTAGCATCAAAAAAAAGCCAAAAATGAGAGGGGAAAGGAAAATTGCAGAACAGGTGAGGACTAGCGGAGTTTTCCCTTTAATTTTTTATTAGTTTAGGGTTTATGGTTTTAGGTTTTAGGGTTTAGGTTTAGGTTTAGGTTTTAGGGTTTAGGTTTAGGGTTTAGGGTTTATTTTGTGGCTTAGGGTTTGTTTGTTTATTTTGGAGGTGGGACACCATGCAGATCTTAAAGTGATGCATTATGGTATGATGCACTATCTTGAAAGATAGAAGTCATCACCTATAATGGACCTAATCACTAATAAGGACTCCTAAGGCATGATGGGTCTTCGAATGTACAAGAGATCTTTCCTCTTTATATGGAAAAGTAAAGTAGGGTTTATATTAAGCCAAGTTTGTTAAGTTCCCTATGGAGGCAAGCCTCCATAGTTAATTCATCATAAGGAAATTCCTTAGGAATACTCTCAATTAAAGTAGAAATTAAGGTCTCCAAAGATTTCAAGGCTTGAATATCAAAAGATTATTTGTATTAAAAATCAAATGGGATTGTTCAAGGAGAACACTTATTATCAAGCCAAAGAGAATGAGTAGGAAATGCTCATGATACAATCCTAATGAGCATTTCAATCTATATTATGGTTTTGCTTTATATGTTTGAAGTTGAAGAGATTAATTTTATTGAAGTTGACATTTTATTAGAAAGCTAGGACATAATCCAACAACATAAGATTATGAAAATGCCAGAGGTGAGGATTTATGCTAGTAGCCAAAAACACCTCGGATCATAAATCTAGGGATCTTTGGCATAAGCCAAAGCATGACCTAATTGAGTGAAGATGGGTATATGGTTTACCTCCATAAGAGAGATAAATGAGCTTACAACGCTTGGAGTGGTAGCTAAGTCCCCCACTTTAAATTCATGTAGGAAAGTCTTTTGAGTTGCAAGATAGCTAGGGTTATTATTTAGAAAGAAACTAGAGTCCTTAAATCCACTCCCTAAGAGACTAGAGCATGAGTCGTACGAGTAATGACTTAATCTATAAATGCAAAATCCTTTCAAATTTTATTTTAATTTTGACACTTTATTTGGATAAAGGCTTTAGGAATTTGATGCTTATATGCATGATGAAAATAGGATATGGGCCAAATCAGCTAGAAGATGGTGTTTTCCACCACAAGGGATGCCCTCATAGGTCAAGAGTTCCTCTATCTTGCAAAGATGGTGAACCTTCATATTCTAGAGAGAAAGAATATGCATGCATGTTGTGAGACATTCAACCATTCAACTAAGGGATTTAAATCTTTTAATTATCTTATTTAGAACCTAGGCTTTATGGTGAGGTTATGAGTTATTTAAATTTTAATTGTGAGTTATTAATTATGGTAGAAATTAATTTTATCCAAAAGCCTAATCCAAGCTACACATTAAAGAATCAAACATATAAGAAACTAAGAAAGGCATGTTGTTTCTAATGTGAATCTAAATACAACATCAAATAATTTTATAGACTATCACATAAGAATAAATGGCTGGTGCGGTCGGGTTCCATCGTACATCCTGAAAAGAGAAAATGGGTAGCTGAGCTCTACCCTTGTATAATTCGGTATATAAAAGAATAATTACAATTACAAATAATAAATTATATGGGGGGTCTTCAAGTATTTATTATTCATGTCTCTTTCATTTCTTCATATCTTTGCTTCTTTTGATGTGGTAGGCTTCAAGGCATCACATCCCTTAGCCAATGCTCATCCCTAAACCCCATAGCACTAATCCTAATTCCTAATGCAAAATTACATTAAAAAGAAAAGTAAATCTAACTACACCAAAAACAAGTGTTAGCTAAACACACATATAACCCAAATAGTTATATTTTAATTTGGACTTAGCACACATGGGTAACCACTGTCTAACTTATGCTTAGGGGCTTAAGCAACCTGCAAAAAGAGCATTTATATTTATTTTAAGCGACCTTAAGCAATCCTTTACAAAAAATAATGTTAGACTATCATCGACCTAACATCCAGTCAACGATCCACATTCCTAACATTCAGTCTAAAATATTATATCACAAAACAAAATACAACATCAATCATACAATCAACACATCTACCTAATTCTAGGGTTGGTGACCTATTCTAGTGTGAAAAAGGGATTGTGTGAAAAGACAATCTAGGCTTCTTTTGTTTAAGTTTCAATTTGGAGTTTGAATTTGTTTAAAATTTTCCTTTGGGTGGTTTCAATTTAAATGATTTAATGATTTATTTTCCATTTTATCTCACTTTTATTTGGTTAAAGTGATATTTAGGTTTTCAAGAATGAAGAGTAGAATGAATTCCATTTTGGATGGAACTCACCATATTTACATAACTCTTAAAGAGTCTAACTAAGGTCTTTAAATATCTTAATTAGCCCATTTGAATTTATGTGATTGATTTAATTTGATTAATGTTTGTTTGATTTTAAATTAGATTTTAAATTTTTAGTTTACTTAGTCTTAGTATTTTGATTGATTAATTTTGGATTAGATATTTTGATTTAATTAAATTTTGATAATTCAATATCCTAATGAAGTTTAAGTTTATTTAATTTATATGATTGATTAATTTTGGATTAGATGTTTTGATTTAATTAAATTTTAATAATTCAATTTCTTTAATATCTAATGCTTTTTTTTTTTAATTTCATATGATTATTGTCATTTCGATGTTTTATTTAAATTCATTGATTTTACTATTTTATTTGAGTTTGATTTGGATTGGTGAATGTATTTTAATTTACTTATGATTTATTTGAAGTTTAATGTGTTCTTTATTTGAATTCAAATTAATTTAATTGAATTTGTACATCTAGTTTATATAAATGATTATCTCTTTGTTTTATGATTATTCTCTTATCTTAGTTCAATAGGTTTGTTTATTTGGATTTTATTTTTGTTTAACTTATTTTAATATTGATTGAAATATGGAGTAATTGGATATGATTTAATAACAGTTTATATTTAATTTTATGTTTATTTTATTTGATTATGATATTTAGAATATGAGATTTGAATTAGTTAAGAATTCCTCCAAAAGTTTATATGAGTAATCTAAATAAAGCTTAGCCAATTGCAATAGTTGAGTTAATTATAATTAAGGATATGTCACATAACTAAATTTTCTTTTTGATTTTAAAATACTTAGATTTTATGATATTTTAATTTGCACTTTTTTATTTTGTTTGATCACATATTATTTAATTTTCTGTTTTGTTTGGAATTCTAAAGACTGATTAACTCCTTTTTTTTAAATTTGATTGAATTTAATAATAAATAAAATAAGGTGAATTAATCATGATGATTGATCAAAATCAAATGGCCCAAATTAATCATGGATTGATAGGTGGAATAAAATCACTACCATTATTTAATAAAACTATTCATTTCAAACACATAAAATAAACAGTTTTGATTTTGTCTCTAATCTCTCACCAAAAGGACTAAAAAGTAAAGTGCATGGGTGCTAAAGGTTGGATCTTAACGATGCTCACATTCAACACATCAAACATAAGATCCCTAAGGATTTCTAAGCGTTTAAGAATTATACCTCACCAGAGCTAATGTCTGGTGGATTTCGACGAAGAGGTGGCTTCGTTTAAAAGAAACGGAGCCCTATTGAGATGCTTGTTGGGATGGATCAATACTTTGGCTAGCATACCTTTTCTTTACTCATATGGTTCTCCTTAAGTCCTCCACACTGATTGAAGATAGTGTTCTCTAAACTGGTCAATTTGAACATCTTTCCTAAGGCATGATGGAGCTTTGCCATATGTTTCTAGGCTTGCCACCTCACCAAGTATCCCATAAGCTCACTCACAGCTGCTGCTTGCCAGAGCTTCATCATTCTCATACGACAGTTAGAAAGTTGGAAATATCTTCCTTACTTGGGTTGTAGAAGAGTTGTTCAAATGCAGGCCAAGGAGGAAAACTTAGATGGAGAACAGGAGGTAGTGGAATGCAGGGTTGAAGAAGGAAAGGAGGTTCAACATACAAGGTGATTAAAGTTGCAGCAGCATTTTTGTAAGGAAATGTGGGGAAGATCAAGTGTTGGCTGTCTAGTAGAGAAAGAGGGCAAGAGGAGAGAGGCTCGATGTTGTAGCATGATAAATTTAAACTAAAAATGAGAGGGATGAGAAGAATGACTATAGCCAAAAAGAGTTTAAAGAGGACTGGATTTTGCATTGAGTTGGAGCAATGAATATTCTTGCAGTTATAGTGCCTCTTTAACCTATGGGCTTAGGGATGAAAGAGTGTGACATGAGTCTCTAGCAGTGCTTACAAAGAGGAGGTGTCTAGCCTTGATTTGATTGGAAGGAAAGTAAAGTGACAAAGGATGAGACATCTTGCTCATGTGCGACTATGGAGAGTGAAGATGGACGAACAAAGGGACTCCAATCTGTGTGAGGCCTCCTCAGAGATGAGATCAGAGGATGGGTTTGATTTGCATGAAGGAAGATGCGAGAGAGTTTAAGCTTCTCTTAAAAAAATGGCAAGGATGAGAGGCTCTGTATGTAAGGGAGAAAAGGTATGCTTTCTCTCTTGTTCTCGTCCAGTTCTTGGAGATGAAAATGGAAGAGGAGATGGTATTCCGTAGTAGAAACATGGAAAGGAGTCTCGGCCCGTGATTGCTTTTTTTTTTTGTCAGGGATGGGAGGCTCTGTATGGATATATATATATATATATATATATATATAGAGAGAGAGAGAGAGAGAGATGGCTCGTGTGCTCCAAGTGGGTAGGATAATATATTTTATTTTATTTTTAAAGCTGGAGAAGAGGTTTTCAACTGAATAGAAAATAAAAAAATTTATTAGAGATTCATGTGAAATAAAAAAAGACTTGATGCTTTTGCTAGCTTTAACAAAAGAGTGATATCCAAATTTATTATTATTTATTTTATTTTTTAACAGGATAAATTTGGCATGAGAATGATAGCATACATGCTTGATAAGAGAATAATCATTAAACAAAGATAAGATAAGATATTTTCCTTTTTTTATTTTTTTAAAGCCGGAGAGTAGGTTTTCATTTGAATAGAAAATAAAAAATATTATTTGAGATTCACATGAAATAATAAAAGACTTGACGCTTTTGCTAGCTTTAATAAAAGGGTGATGTCCAAATTTATTATTATTTTATTTTATTTTAATGGGATAAATGTTGCAGTGCATGAGAATGATAGCATACATGCTTTGTATATATATATATATATATATATATATATATATATATATATATATATATATATATATATATATATATATATATATATATATATATATATATATATAAATTTTCTTTGTCACATTGGATGGAATTTTTTTGTTATTATTTTTTTTGATTTATCCTTTTTTTTTATAAATCTTCATAATTTAATAATTTTGATATGTTTTAATTTAACAAGTTTATAAATTATATATACTATAATTAATGATTATTCAAATTATATATTTATTATTTATTTAGTAGTTAATTATTTTGATTTAATTTTAATCAAATTTATATTTGATGTTCAAATTTATATATTTCTATTTTAATTATACAATGACATTGTTGATAATTTTTATTATATGATTGATTTTCTAATTTTTATAGTTTGATTAGCTTGTAAATTATATTTTATTTGGGTTGGGCTTAATTGATTCAAATGATCAATTTGGCTCAATTATGGTGTGTTTTGACTCTTGTTTGATTAAGTGTTTAAGATGATTTGGATTAATTGATCTCACTTGATTTGACGTGATTTAGATTTAAGCCCATTTTGACCAAAATTGGGCTTAATGGGCCATTGGACTTATTTGAGTTAAATGATCAAATTTATTAAATTAAACCCATTGGTTGGCTAAATTTTATCTAATTAAAATTTAAAATGATTTTGGATGTTTGATTTGAATTAATTTTCAATTTAATTTGAATTTAGATTTAATGATCCATTTGGGTCTTCTTGGGTTAGGTGGCCAAATCAACCCATTTGGATTTAAATTTAGATTTATTTTGTTTTAGACTCAAACATGTTCATTTGATGAATTTGACTCTTTGGGATCAATTTACTTCATTACTTTATTTCTTTCCCAACATATATGACATGCATAGATGGACCTAAGCATATCTATACATGCAAATGAGAGTAAACACACTTTATGATGCATCGAGTAAGAAAAATTAGAAGTTGAATATGCATGGTTTTTTTATTATTTGGGTTTAGGTTTAGGGTTTTGAAAAATTAGTAACACACTTTAGGGTGAACTTAGGAATTTTTGATAAATTCTAAGTTCAAACTAAAAATCAAATTCATGATTGTTTGATAAATTTTGACCATGGGTTTTAATCATAAATTTCAATCATGAATTTGATTTGAGTTTGGAGAAAATCAAATAGAATTGATTAGGGAGTTTGACTTGAAAAAAGGAAAGTGAGGAAAGGTTTAAGCTAAGGGTAGGAGGTTTTCCTTTCATAACTTTGTTCCATGGCTAACTCTTCTAAGTCTTCTAGGCTAGGGGAGTGTCTACTAAATCACTAGATGTGTCTTAAGACTGAGAAACTCTTAAATTCTAAGAGAAGTCCTATGTCTAAGATGGAGGTTTTGAGAGCTCCTTCTAAAAAGAAGATCAATAGCTTCCCAATAGGGCTTCGTTTCTACTAAATGAAGCTTCCTCAATCATTGGAACCGCTGGTCCTAAGCTCCAGTGAGGTATGCCATTCAAACTGACCTTTAGCTTAAAATGGTTTGGAGTTTTTTGAAGAAAAGTTGCATTTCATAAGATTTCCACCTTTATATATCTCCGTTTTGCTTCCCAGATGGTGTGGAAATGATTTGATCTCCATTCAAGCTCGAGTGAGCTCAGATTAAGCAATAAATGATGGACGGCCTCTATCTCTCGCCGCTCGGGAGGAGAGAGATCATGGACCGTCTATTCCACATGATCAAAATGGACGATCCTGATCAAACCATGCTAGATCTACTGAATTAATCATACTTTACTGCAAGTTTGATCGTAACCATCCAATCTTTGATCAGACGTCTCATTAGAAAGCGCATCCACCTCCGGCTGACTCAGCTATGTGATGTGACAACTTAAATAACCAATCTCGCACTTGTGTAGCACATCCTTAAGACATGGCGACAGAAAGGATTAAGGCTTCAATTAGGGTTAATTAATCTATTTTAATGTTAAAATTTCCAAAATTCATAACTAATTATAAAAAATCTAAAAAAATACAAATGAGAGCTCATTCTAAAGGTATTTCAGAGAGGCATCTATTAAAATTATTCTTAATTAATTTTATGTTCTAATTTTGGCTTAATTAAGGTTTAATTAAAAACTTAATTAGCTTAATTATTCCTTAATTAATCATCAAATTGATTTCAAACTTTCTGAGGATGTTTAGGGAGATGATCTCAGCCTCTCCTATTTTTCTTGGAATTTATTGGTTGTTTAATTAGTAAACTTTATTGATTAAGCCCCAATTGCCTTCTTGACTTAATTAAGTGATAATTAAGTATATGAACAATAATTCATTAATTATTTGGACTCCTTAATTACTATTGAATAGTAAGGAGGCTTAGGTGGATGAGGTATATTAAGGATGAAAATAATAAAATGCTTTTTTTAGAAAAGGATATTGAAAATAGGTGGATGAGGTATTTTGATAAACTTTTCAATGAAGGATCTAATACATTGATTCTAGCAACCTTAATACCTAAACAAAATAGAATTTCATTTTTTTATCATTTTAAATGAAGTTAAGTGAAGCTTTAAAGAAAATGAAATATGGAAAAGCAGTAGGATCGGATAATATTCCAATAGAAGTGTGGAAATGTTTAGGAGATCAAGGAATTTCCTGGCTTACAAATCTGAATTTAGATTTAATACGATCCATTTGGGTCTTCTTGGGTTAGGTGGCCAAATCAACCCATTTGGATTTAAATTTAGATTTGTTTTGTTTTAGACTCAAACATGTTCATTTGATGAATTTGACTCTTTGGAGTGACTCAATTTACTTCATTACTTTATTTCTTTCCCAACATATATGACATGCACATGTATGGACCTAAGCATATCTATACATGCAAATGAGAGTAGTTAACACACTTTATGATGCATGCTGAGTAAGAAAAATTAGAAGTTGAATATGCATGGTTTTTCTTAGGTTATTAGGGTTTAGGGTTTAGGGTTTTTGAAAAATTAGTAGTTAACACACTTTAGAAATTTGAACTTAGGAATTTTTGATAAATTCCTAAGTTCAAATTTAAACTCAAATCAAATTCATGATTGTTTGATAAATTTTGACCATGGGTTTTAATCATAAATTTCAATCATGAATTTGATTTGAGTTTGGAGAAAATCAAATAGAATTGATTAGGGAGTTTGACTTGAAAAAAGGAAAGTGAGGAAAGGTTTTAAGGGTGAGGTTTTCAAAGGCATAATTTTGTTATGGCTAACTCTTCTAAGTCTTCTACTGGAGTGTCTAAATCACTAGATGTGTCTTAAGGTAGAAACTCTTAAATTCTAAGAGAAGTCCTATGTCTAAGATGGAGGTTTTGAGAGCTCCTTCTAAAAAGAAGATCAATAGCTTCCCAATAGGGCTTCGTTTCTACTAAATGAAGCTTCTCAATCATTCAAGCTCCAGTGGTATGCCATTCGACCTTTAGCTTAAAATGGTTTGAGTTTTTTGAAGAAAAGTTGCATTTCATAAGATTTCCACCTTTATATATCTCCGTTTTGCTTCCCAGATGGTGTGGAAATGATTTGATCTCCATTCAAGCTTCAGTGAGCTGGTATGATGGTCTCATCTCTGGAGGAGAGATCATGGACCATCTATTCCACATGATCAAATGGAATTCAAACCATGCTAGATCTGTTAATCATACTTTGAGTTTGATCATCCATCAATCTTTGATCGTCATAATTGCATCCACCTCACAATGTGACAACTTAAAATCTCATAGCACTGTACATCATGTATGATGATGGCTCAAAGGATTAAGGCTTTTAGGTTAATTAATCTATTTTAATGTTAAAATTTCCAAAATTCATAACCATAAAAAATCTAAAAAAATACAAATGAGAGCTCATTCTAAAGGTATTTAGAGGCATCTATTAAAATTATTCTTAATTAATTTTATGTTCTAATTTGGCTTAATTAGGTTTAATTAAAACTTAATTAGCTTAATTATTCTTAATTAATCATCAAATTGATTTCAAACTTTAGGATGATGTTTGGAGATGATCTCTCCTATTTTCTTGGAATTTATTGTTTAATTAGTAAACTTTATTGATTAAGCCCCAATTGCCTTCTTGACTTAATTATGATAATTAAGTATATAATAATTCATTAATTATTTGGACTCTTAATTACTATTGAAGTAAGAAGGAGGAGGTATAAGATGAAAATAATAAAATGCTTTTTTAGAAAAGGATATTGAAAATAGGTGGATGAGGTATTTTGATAAACTTTTCAATGAAGGATGATTGATTGCTTAATACCTAAACAAAATAGAAATTTTTTTATCATCATTAGTAAATAAAGTTAAGTGAAGCTTTAAAGAAAATGAAATATGGAAAAAATGGATGGATAATATTCCAAAGTGGAAATGTTTAGGAGATCGAATTTCTCTTACAAATCTTTTTATTGTCATTTTAAAGACTAAAATGTCGATGAGTGGAGAAAGAGTTTATTGGTTCTTATATTTAAGAATAAAGGTGATGCACAAGAGTGTGCAAATTATAGAAAAGAATTAAATACATTAAAATTATGGGAGAGAGTAATTAGGTTAAGATGTGATACATAAGTTTCTCATGTCGGTTTGGTTTCATGCTAGGTAGATCTACTATGGATGATATACATTTAAGGGGATTGATGGAAGCATAGAAAGTAAGGAGGATCTACATATGATATTAATTGATTTAGAAAGCTTAAAGTTTGAAGAGATGTTCTTTGGAAGTTCGAATAGAAAGGAGTTAATATTAGTTATTTAATATTAGGATATGTATACTAGTCATTTACTTGTGTCCAAACACAAGGAGGATTGACAAAATATTTTCCTATTTTAGTTTATTACATGATCAGATTTAAGCCTTATCTTTTACTTTAGTTATGGATGTTCTTACTAGGCATTTACAAGAAGATGTACCTTAGTGTATGCTTTTTTGATGACATTCTTCTTGTTCATAAGACTAGAGAGTCCAAATGAAACTTAAATTATTGTCTTAAAGGTTTTTTAGTTTAAGTAGATCTAAAACTGAATATGGAGTGTAATTTTAGTTGTAGAAGTTCTAGTGGTAGTGTTGTGCATTTGGTGAACAAGTTATTAACAAGAGTGGCGTTTTGATATTTCTCTATTGTTCGTAATGATGGTGAAATAGATGGAAATGTTATTAAGAGAATTCAAGTTGGATGGTTGAAGTGGAGGAATGCATCCTGCCTATTATGTGATAGAAAAGTTCCACTTAAACTTAAGGAAAATTTTATAAGATGGTGGTAAGACCTACAATGACTTATGGTGCAATGTTGGCCAATAAAAGAGAAGCATAAGACTAAGATAAGTGTTAAGAGATGAGGATGCTTAGGTGGATGTGTGGCTTTACTCGAATAGAATGCAAAATGAGTATATTCGGGAAAAGTTGGAGTAGCTCCATTGGTAGATAAGATTAGGGAGAGTCACTTAGATGGTTTAACATAAAGCGCCTACCCGATTAGGAGGGTAGATGCATTAGATTTGCCTTATGTTAAGAAAGGTAGAGGTAGACCTAAAAAAGACTTGGCTAAGATGTATAAAAAATGATCTTAGTATACTTGATTTAAATGAGAATTTGACACATAATAGGACATAATGGAGACGAAGGAATCATGTAGCTGACCCCACCTAGTGGGATTAAGGCTGGTTGTTGTTGTTATTGTTGTTGTTGTTGTAATTGTTGTAAGGAGGCTTAGGGAATGAGATTGGGTTTCTCCCTTAATACTTTCCCTAATTTTTCCTCTCTTCAACCAATAAAAAATACTAATTAATGAATTAATTAATCAATGACTTTATTGGCTAAATTAAAACTCAAATTATATGAATTCTTTGATTAAATGGATAACTTATGGAATTAGGTTGGGGCCTCTTTTCCAACCTTTTTCCTTAAGTCCATCTCATTTTGAAAAGATAATCAAAAGTTGATAATTAAGAAAGAGAAAATGAATTAATGGATTAATCCTTTGATCATTAAATTAAAATTTTAATTAAATCTAATTTCCTAATTAATCCTTGGGTAGTTCTTAGGTGTTCAATAACCTAAAGAGAGCTAATAAAATTATGGTTAGCTCACATGTATGAGAAAACCATAAAAGTAATTAAGTGAGTTCCTTAAGCTTAATTAATTAATGATTGTGAGCTAATTGCATTAGGCCCCTTTCATTTCATAGGAGCATTGCTATTTACTTTTCAATTTATTTGCATATCATATTAGCTCATAATTGTTTAATTAATTACTTTAAGGCAACATAGGTAAGGGTTTAAATAATTGATTTAATCCATGCTTAACATAACCAATTCATAAAATCAACCTAATTATTTTTATTTAAATTAAATTAATTCACATATGGGGAATGGGATTAGATTAACAAATCTTTTCACATTTCTTAAATAAAATAAAACATGAAAAATGGTATTAAGGAACTTTGGTTTGTTTTAAATGATCTTATTTAATATGATTGTCCTTAAGAATTAATTAGATTGAATGAAATTATGTGCTTATGTTCATTTATTTCTCTTCAATTATATTAAATGTTGTATGCCACTTGTAATCATGCATTCCTTTTCAAAAATTAATTAAATAAAATGACTTATTTTATGTCAAGTTGCATGTGTTGGCTTAAATTAAAAATATGTGTGCTATTATCACTATTAAATAGAAAATTAATTTTAAAGTATATAAATCAACTATAACACATAGAGTAATGATAATTATGAGTATTTATAAGCTTGTATGTGCTTACAACTTAGAACATGTGATATGAAGTTCTCTTTTCTTTTATCTTCATGAATTCACATAAGGATATAAATAACAAGTGTATAATTCATTTGAAAAGGACACAACACTTGGTTTATTCTTATGTATATCCATGTCAAAATTTAGATAGAATTTTAGCTCACATGTATAAATAAATCAAAATATAATTCTTGCATGGTTGACATTCTTATAGTTGTTTGTACACTCATGAGTATTTAAGAATAACAGGTATATTTAGTCTGGACGCCTGGAGATGCATGGCTTTAAGTAGCCCCAAGGAGGTTCCTACCTCATTCTCCTAGTCAAATAATGGCAAAGTACTTGCTTATAACTTTTATACACTTGTGTGTCCATTTGGATAATGAATAAAACCTCACCTTATTCCATATGCATAATTCAAAATAGAAAATATAATTTTTGCATGATTTCCATTCTTATAGTTGTGCATACATCCACATGTATTTGAGAATAGGGTGTATATCTAGTCTGGACACCGGGAGGCACTTTAAGTAGCCCCAAAGAGGTTCCTACCTCATTCTCCGTCAAACAATGGTGAGGTACTTACTGAAATTTTACATTTGAATGTGTATTTATCTAATAAAATGAGAATCCTTTTTTATAAAATCATTCATGCATCTTATATTTATGTGCCAAAAACATATTATATGCAGATATGTTTAGGACTTAATCATATGCATGGTACATATGATGGAAAGAAATCAACAAACATGTGTTGTTATAGTAATTAACTCAATTAATCTTAAGATGCCTTTTCTTATTAAATAATATTATTTAAAGTGAACCTAAACTTAGGAATAATTAAAATATATAATAAGACATTCATTAAAGAGAATTGATTAATTAATATGTTTTAGATGTGGCTTAAGGTAGGGATAAAAGAGGGTGATCCTCTCTCTTTTTTTTCTCTTTATAACACTTAAGTGTAAACCAAGTGAAACAAAAGAAAACATTAAGTAAAACTTACAAATCAATTAAGCCACTTAAAGTGAAATCATCCTTTCTCACTCAAAAAATTATAACAAAGCCTAGTTAAGACATACCAAATAAGCCTTAATACACACACCTTAAATTAAATCACCACTTTTAGTCTTATGTTAGGGTGGTGCATTGTTTGATGTATGTTTAGTTTTAGATGTATTTTTGTAGAATGAATGTTAGGGTATATGCTGCGTAAGATGTTAGGCTGTGATTAGCCTAATTATATTTTCTATAGGAGATTGTGCTTAAGGGATGCTTATAATAAATATAAATGCTCTCTTTTCTAGGTTGCTTAACCCCGAGCATAATCTAGAAGGGGACTTCTGCAGGTGCTAAGTCCAAATTATACATATAATTTGGGTTGTATGGTGTGTTTAGCTAACACTTATCTTAGGTGTAGTTAGATTTACATTTTCAACTTTAATGTAATTTTGTATTAGAATTAGGATTAGTGTTATGTAGATGAGGAGGCTAGAAGGTTTTGTCCGGGAGGCCCCGTGATGCCTTTGAAGTAAGAAAATCTAATGGAGGAATGAAGGAGATATGAAGAATGAAGAAATGAAGACCTTTCATAGCATTTATTTATTTGTAATTATAATTATTTTTTGATATACCGGTTGTATGGGTAGAGCTCAAGAACCCATTTCTCTTTTAGGTTGTATACGAACTAATCATCGCCTTATTATTCTTTTACATTGGGTTTATAAATTATTTTATATTTTATTTACAATTGCAAATTAGAAATAACATGTCCCTTTTTAGTTTCTTCATGTATGGTGATTTAATGTGTGGCCTCGATCCTGTTAGGCTCTTAGGGAAAATTATTTTTTCTACCCTAACTACAACTCATAACTAAATCTTCTAAATAACTCATAACCACTTTTAAAGCCTAGGTATTAAAGCAAGATAACTACAAAAATTTGGTATCCCTTTAGATGGATGTTGTATACTTAATATCATGCATGTCATCTTGTTTTACTTTTGCTAAGAGAAGGTTTCCATCCTTGCACAATAGGGGAAGGCTTGACCTTTGAGGGCCTCCCCAGTGGCACCTCTTTCTCTCTGATTTAGCTAATAACCTCATTTTATCATGCATTTTGACATATAAAAATCCTATAGCATTTGTCAAAATGAAGAGTCCAAAATCAAATAAAAATTCAAAAGATTTACATTAGACTAAGTCATTATTCATACCACTCATGCTCTAGTCCCTTAAGGAGTGGGTTTAAGGACTTTAGTTTTTTTCTAATAATAACCATCTTGCAAAATATATGACTTGACCACATGGTTTTAAAGCGATAGAGGAGTTAGATGGTCGCCACTGTGGTTATAAGTCTATAAATGTGGTTTACTTTTGTAGGTAAACCATATACCCATCTTCGCTTAGATTTAGGACATGCTTTGACCCTTGCTAAAGCTCCTTAGATTTATGATCTGAGGTTTATGTTTCCCCTCGGGCTATAAGCATAAGTTCTCACCTCTTAGGCTTTTCCACAATCTTGTATTATGAGATTATAAGTCCTAGCTTTCTAATAAATTTCAACTCAAACATGTAATCCTCCTCAATTTCAAACATATAAAGAATAACCATAGGATAGGTTGGAATGCTCACTAGGTGTCCTAATATCATGGGCATTCCCTACTCTTCTCCTTTGGCATCAGTAATAAGTCTCTCTTTTTTTTATCTATCCCATTTGATTTTCTAATATACCCAATTTATTGATAGTCTTATCTTTGAAATCTTTAGAAATAATAATTGCCTACTTTAATCAAAAGTATTCCTAAGGAATTCACTTTCCATAAGATGTAATTAACTATGGAGGCTTGCCCCTATAGGGAACTTTAGAACCCAGCTTAAATAAACCCTAGTTTATTCATTCATGTAAAGTTGAGGAAAAATTTTTAGTATAATGGAAGATCCATCATGCCTTAAGTATCCTTATTAGGTGATTAGGTCCATTATATGGAAGTAATTTCTATATTTTGAGATAGTGCACCATTCCTTGATGTCGTACTCGATGACCTCAATAAGTAAATCCTCAGATCTATGTGGTGTCCACCATACACATAATAAAAAAAATATCACATACCTAAAGATACGATGCCTGCTTGGGAAAGTTGTTGCTGGGGGAGTTAATTCCTAATCCAAAAGAAAAAATATATTTTGTTTGTTTGTTATCATGGACCTTGTTGGTATGCGAGAGACTACATTGAGAAGGGGCTATGTCAACCTTGACCTATCTCAAATTTATTGGATGAAGGGAGAATCTATGCATTCACTGAACACTCTAACCATAGGGGTGTTTACTAGGAAAGGGGGACTGTCCAATCCAAAAGTAACCTGGGTAGTGTCTAAATAGGGTCGCAAAGGACATGAGCCAAGTTGAGTGCCCGTAAGGGAGGTGGCACTAGGGGAATTATCCTAATCCTTGAGGAAAATAATGCCTTTAGGTATTCAGTGGCCAACTCAAAGAGACAGTAGTCATACATCTTTCAAGAGTGGTGTATCCATCGGGTGGGTTACTATTAGCATAATGAACACCAACCAACATAAGGTGCCTATCAATGTGCGACAATCAGTCAAGAAAGAAGGCATGTATACTTTCATCTCCTTAAAGTAGAACTGATTACCAAAATAGTCTATCATTGGCTAAATAGGTGCTATCTGGCCTAGGGCTGCCCATCGGTGTGCAACGGCTATACCTAGGAAGAAAGTGCAGTAGACTTCAATCTTCCAAAGTAGGGACCAACTCAATGATGGTGCAATATATCAAACCTGACCTAAAGGTGACTACTAAGTAGTGAGTCATAAAGAAGGACTAGACCCAGACTTGAAATACATAGGAGGAAAAGGGCCACCAAGGCACTTACCCTAATCCTCTACTCAACCAATTCAATTAACGATGGCTAGTTTAAGAAGAAGGCAAATCAGACTTACATCCTCTTAAATGAAGTCAATGTAGAGGTAGCTACCATGCAAGAAGGTCTACCATGCTAATAAGGTGCTCACAAGGCAAAGTCAAATTAGGAAAGTAAGCATAGTAGACTTACATCATCCTGAACAAAGGACCACTAGGGTGACATACTAATAGGGTAACACGTCAGCCCGACCTATAGCAGCTAATGAGTGAGTGCCATAGGGGGCGTTATCCCACATAAAAATTTCTCGAGACAAAAGATGTGTATGTGTTTGTGTTGTGGAAAAAGGAATAGTATGACGCTTGAGTTCTCTTACATCTATCCTAAAACACATCGAAGAATGGATGAAATGGTGCCATAGGGGCAATGTGACTCCACCAAGAAAGGATGCCACTCGGGTTCTCTTACACTTAACTTAATTGTGCTAATCAAAATAAGATGCCCCTTGGGTTCTCTTACACCTATCCTTATAGCACTAGAGAATTGTGTGGAGTTCGTGTTTATGTTGATGAAGGATAGGATATCACTTAAGTTCTCTTACACCTATCCTAAATGCATTATGGCAGATTCATAAATGAAAATGCTTTCAATTTGAAGAGATTGAATTTGAAATGAAATTTTCATTGATGATAATGACTTTCAAACATAATTTTATGGGTAAGATTTATTTAAGTAGAGCTCGTTGATTGGAAGCATGCCTCCCTTTATGGTGGATGAGTTGATAAGATCCTCCTTGGTAGGCCTTCTCTATGGCAAAAGGTCCTTCCCAAGTAGGTTCAAACTTGCCTCTCATCTGATCACGGGCAATAATTGGTATCCTTAGAACTAAAACAAAATTTCTTACTTGAAAAGCTCTCAGAGCAAACCACCCTATTGTGAGCTTGAATCCTTTTAGCTTTGTACAACTTGAGGTTCGGCATGCTCATAAGCATCTCTCCTCCAAACCTTCGAGCTCTTCTAACCATAATTTGGCATTATGTTGTATCGTGATCTTGCTACCCACAACTATCCTTAGTGATGTGAGTTAGACTTCTAATGGTAGAATGGCTTCTAACTCAAATACTAAGGAGAATGGAGTTGATTGAGTTGGAGTTTTGTAGGTGGTACGATAAGCCTACAATGCTTCAACTAATTACTCATGCCATTATCGCTTATTATTATTGAGTGTCTTCTTGAGTATTTGAATGAGAGTTTTATTGAAAGCTTCTATTAGACCATTCACTTACGGGTAATAGATAGAGTATCACCAATCTATGTTGCATCTCTGAGTGAAGTTGTTGATCGGTGCTCTTGAATGCAGTACCATTATCAGATATAATTCATCGAGGCACCTCAAACTTATATATGATATGGTTCCTAAAAAACTGGAGCACATGTTGGGCTTTGACCTCCCTGAGAGGAATCACTTTTGCCCACTTGGAAAAGTAATCAATAGTGGCAAGGATGAATTGATGACCTTTGGAAAAAGAATGATTGATCAGACCCATAATATCAGTACCCCAACACTCGAATGGCCAAGAGGCCAATGTTGGATGTAGAATGTTGGGAAGTTGGTGTAGGACCACTCCATGCACCTAACATTAGTGACAACGCTTGGCTACATTTATGCAGTTGGTAATCATCATAGGCTAATAGTACCCTAGTCTCTTAATCTTGGCATCTTTAATCAGACAGGAGCTCTTCCATAATCGAGTGTACCTCAGTCATGATTTTATGACCTTCGTGCTTATCTAAATAATGTAACCACATATGATTAAAGGATGCGGGTGCCATTGATGAGATTGTAGAAAGGGCTCGCTTCATCGATGGGCTTGTGACTTCTCTTGAGGTAGTTTGCCTTTAGTTAGATAGTCCATGAATGGTTGCCTCCAATCTAGCTACTCATCCTTTTTGGCAACGTCAACGTCCCCTTCAAGTTTGAATCTCTTGATGAATTCAGTATCAATAAGAGATTGGACTTGTCTATTTTAAATCTTTATTGATATGGACTCATCTTTCGGACATGCCAACTCTTTGGCAAGCTTTGCTAGTGCATCCGCTATTGCATTTTCTCCTCATGAGATCTTGTATATGGTAACCTCTAGGATTTGAGCTAATAGCTCCATGATGTATTTATGATAATGATGGAGTTTAGGCTTAAGAACCTTATATGACCCAGCGATTTGGTTGATGACCAGCTCAAAATCCCCAAATATGTTAATGTTCTGGATGCATAGAATGACTAGTAACTCCAGACTGATAATTAAAGCCTCATACTCAGCTTCGTTGTTGATGCAAGGATTGGATAGATGGTATGAGAATCTCATCACATCGTGATCTAGAGTTAGGAGGACTTTTCCTACCTTTGACTTTTCTAGAAGAGTAGATTATGGTTCTTCTCCTTTTTGAGACAAAGCCGCACCATCAAAATACAATTTCCATCGGCGATTGCAAGTGTCCCCCAAGTTCATGATTTTCTCATCTAAGAGATCGTCATTAGGTGGAGAGTCAGCAAGAAGTGGGTGTGCTACTAAGAAGTTCGCCAATGCTTGTCCTTTCACTGCACAGAGGGGTATGGAAGTAATGTCAAACTATGAGAGAATCATGGACCATCGTGTCAACCGTCCGATAATTTCAGCTATGTCATGTGATATTATAGTGAATTGACTCTAGAGATCAAGTTGACTTTATGAGAAAGCATATAATGCCATAAATTTTAGGATGCAAAGATTAAAGCTAGGCAATGTTTCTCAATGGGTGGATAATTTACTTTAGCATGGATTGGATGAGGACTGAGATAGTAGAGAGCATATTCTCTTTCCCTTCATCATTGGCATTGGCCAACAAAGTGCCAAGGGAGTCATCCAATGCGAGTGTAGAGGATGAATGGCTTGCCTGGGATAAGGGCTACTAGAACTAGCAGAATCATCAGGTAGTGCTTGATGTCTTTAAAGGAATGCTGACAGTTATCATCCCACTTGATCTTGGCATCCTTTTTGATAAATGCTAAAAATGATTGGAACCTTCCTAATAGGTTGGATATGAAGCATCTTAGATATGCCAACCACCCTTGAAATAATCTGAGTTGAGTTAGACTTTTAGGGGGTGCCATTTCTAGTATCACTTTGATCTTCTTCGGATCGATCTTGATTCCTGGTGTCGAACAATAAACCCAAGGAACTTCCCTAATGTTACTCCGAATGCACACTTCACGTGGTTCATTTTGAGGTTAAATTATGTTGACCGTTCAAAAACTACTCTTAAGCCAAAGAGGTGGTCTTCCTTTTCTTTACTTTTGACTATGAGATCATCAATAGAACACTCAACTTAATGATGAATGAGTTCACCGAAGATTTGAGTCATAGCCCACTAGTATGTAGCATCGATAGTTTTAAGGCTTAAAGTCATAACCTTATAGCAATAAATTCTGATCGGGGTTCAAAAAGCAGTATTTTTTCATCTTCATGGGCCATCTTAATTTGTTTGTAGCTAGATGAGCCATCCATGAAAGAGAAGACTGCATGAAATGAGGGAATGTCCACCATCAGCTCTGGGATTGATAGTGAAAATTCATCTTTTAGACATGCCTTATTTAAGTCCCTAAAGTTGACGCATATGCAAATTTGGCCATTCTTCTTCTTCTTAACTGGGACAATATTGGTGAACCAAGTAAGGTATTTTTCATCTCTAATGAAGCCAGCCTTAATCAGCTTCTTGACTTTAGAAATGACCTATTGTTCGATGTCTAATCGTATGCATCTAGGAGCTTGATTGATAGGGTTAGCACTAGGCTCTATCTCTAGTTTGTGGACTGCTACATCAAGAGATTAACCGGGCATCTCTTCATAACTCCATATGAAGTAGTACTTATACTTAGCCAATAGCCTAACTAAGTCATTGGTTTCAGTTTGGTTCAACAAGGAACTGATGTAAGTTGGGCGTGGATCTTCTTCAGTCCCTAAGTTGATTTCTTTAAGTTCATCAATGGTTGATTTGATTTATTCTTCAAACTTTGGTAGTGCATCCTTGACTTGGAAATCATGTAGGTCATCTAATGTTTCTAAGCAGTCCTCCTCATAAGAGTTAGTGTGATTTTAAAAGCCTATCAGATTCTAAATGATTGGTGATAACTAGGCATCAATTGTCATCATCGACTTGACCCACTGTGCTGAATCCTAGTCCTCATCTTTATTAAGAATGTCTACATTTGTTATCCAATAACCTCTTGAAGTAATATGACCTATGTTTAGACCAAGTATGTTATTTGCTAGATTAAAAACATAAGGCGAGTACTAATTCAAAGATAATTGCATTAAATCTTTATATGAATCATCCTCAAGTTTTACATCAACTTCTTGACTTGAGGATGATGCTCCCAGAAAGAATCTCTGAGTCTTCACATCTGTGGATGACTTAGGGGCTTCCTTAACTACCAAACCTTAAAATTCTTATGAGAAAAGTGGGGTTAGAACTAAGGCTCCTAATTGATGCTTGACTGTTTAACATATAGACTTGGACACACTCATGCTTTGCTTTGGAGCCCGATCTTCATCACTGTCAGGCTCAAGTGTCACCTCGAAAGGAATATACTATTGAGAAGAGCTGGCTGGTGTGCTAACCATGTAAAACTCATCCTCTGAACTAGATTCTAAGTTTATATGGATAACAGGTGTACACCTAGTAGCTAGGACATATCTCCTTTTGGGTGGGAAATAAGGAGGTCTTCCATCCATAGGTCTACCTCTGGATCTACCACTTCCTTTGCTTGGTGGAGGTAGGGTCATCCTAGCCATATGTTCGAATGGAGTAATGAACTGTGGGTGGAATATAATCTCAAGCTCTAGATCCTCCTCCAAGTCTATTTTGCTCCCTTTATTTTAATATTATTTTCTTTTTTCTTTTCTTTTTATTTTCATATTTTTCTTTTCTTTCTTTTTATTTTATTTTTATTTTGTGCTTTGGCCAAGTTCACAAGAATAGACTTGTTGATTTTGAGAGAGGTAGTAAGCCGCATCCTCATATATGCCGACCTCATGAATTGTAAATGGCTTGAGATCTCCTTTGATATAGTACTCTATCCCACCTCTCATGAACTTGATGCATTGGTGCAAAGAGGATGTGACCATGTTGTTCTCATGTATCCCTGGTCTCCCTAAAAAAGCATTAAAAGATGTATCTGAATCTTTAATATGAAACTTGGCTTCAGTCTTCCACTCATCAATATCCATTGGCACCACTATGGAGCCTAAAGCCCTCTCTCCTTACTCATTGAATTCTTTCAACATCATCCTCTCTAAATTGAGTTTGGAGATGTCAATCCTCAAGTAGGCAAGGGTCTTTAGACTCATAATGTTGACTGCATCGGGTCAACCAAAGATATGGATAGCATGAATCTGCCCATGTCCACTGTGATGTAGAGGGGATGATTGTGTTTGATCGTCCCTAAAAGTAAGTCTACATTGCTGAAAGATACTCTTAGGACATCCTCCGAATCATGAGCCTCCTCTCCAATAGCAGTCAGCTGAGCTATGCTAATCTCTGGTTCAAGAAGATCCTTGATTAGAGATTCCCTCAACTCTTTGGATAAGACAAGGGCATCATATATGATTAACTTAGCAGACAACTTTCTAAGGTGAGCTAGAACGTTGTAATCAACTCTAGGCTAGTCCAAAAGCATATCCATAGGTGGAGCATCCTGTGGAGGGGCTATCTACTCACTAGAACAAATACTTGCTCACCCTTATCCTGAGGTGTTATCTTAGGAGGTAGAACTTTTCCACTACATAGGTTGACTTCAGTGACTTCATGTGGCAGGTTGGTGAAAAGTTCAATCTACTCATCGGGTATACCTACAGCTTCTCCTATGGGACCCTAGTCAGTTGACTCCAAGTCAATATCAATGGGTGAACTTAATTGATTCAGAAAAGGAAAGTCTGATTCTAAATTGGAAGAAAAAGGATTGGAATTATTAGAGATATTATTATTTTCTAGATTTGGCAAGCTTTCAATAGGAATAAAATTAAGAACAAACAGAGGGTGATTGTCTGCTCCAGCATTAGATCATCTTAAAATGTGATTTGGAGGCTCTTGAACATGCAAGGTCTCCGTTAGACAGTCAAAAATATACTTGAACTTTCCGCTCTTTGAGAGCTTCAATTAAGGTGTTAGGAGATCTTGACATTAGAAGTGCTTCAGATATACACTAAGCGCTAATTTTTCTTAGATGGGATAGAATATTGTAGTGATCCCTTTTGATGAAGGCTTCTTATTTCAATCCTTAGGGATAACTTTTCATTGATTTCAATTTCTTTTCCTTTATCCCTATTCATTAGCTCTTTCCTCATTGAGGTAACACCGCTTCTCAACTATACGCTACATTTTTGCATATGAATCTTGATGACTCGAGCTCAGATCTCGCCTAATAATAGACTAAGATTCAATTACTACCCAATTTACATTTTTTATGTCCATTGATATGGTGAGCTCGATTCATCTTCATTTGGGAAAGAGTTCTAAGCATTATCAACTTCATGCATCATCAAGCAAGACTCAGTAGGAAGTTCTTCAGCTTCTTTCCCTGTTTCTTCATTGATCTGAAGATTTGTAATGAATTCTGCAAGCGTGATAGGTCGCCTCGCTGATTGTACATAATCTTCCATATTATTGATGATCCTTGGTGTTACGTTGCGATCATCAATAGTAGTAGTAACATTTTGTGCTACTGTCTTCTTCTTTTTATTTAATTTATTTTTTCATTTGGCAGGTTTCTTAACCTTTCCTTGCGGTATTTGGCTAGGCTATCTTTCATGAGACGAACTAGCCTTCCCATAACTTAGGTTTTGTCTTGACTCAAGTACGGGCTCAAGTGGTGACTTCAAATGAATACTTGGAACGTCTTCTAATTGCTTCAACATTTTATTTTTTTTTTAGAGATCTGCCTACCATCCTTCATCATCGACCTCTTCTCTTTTCCTTTATCAGCTTGATAGACTGGAGATGAGGTGATTACTTTGTGGATTCTTTCTTGACGTAATACACCGTCATAATGTGAATTCTCCATTTCTATATTTTCATTCTAGCCAATCTTTGAATATGTAACAATCTTCAATAGGATGGTGAGCACCCAATGGTATGGGCAATAGTGATTATGCTTGTCCGACCTCTTCGGGTCTTTACACTCTGGTAGTTGGAGACCTGCTTTGAGTGCATGTTTAAACAATTTGGCCACACTTTCCCTCTTAAAAGAATACTCTTTATTCAGCTTTTCTTTGGTCGGTCATTGAGTCATTCACCTTTTGTTTGGTCGCTTGCCTTCAGGCGACCTCGAGGTACATTATTACCTCAAGTATGAGCTTGGGGGATTGAACAATTGCCTTGGTTTTCTTGATGTAGCCTTCTTTCTTTGCTATAATTAAACCGCACACTGTATCCTTCTTGTGGATGAAATGTGTTTCACCTTTCTTTGGGTCTGGAGCTTTTGCTCTTTTGGATTTATCTTGCTGGCCATCGGAGCGTGACAAATTTAATTTTTCAAATTTAGCCACCTATCAAGTAGCTCTTGAAATGTGATAATTGAAGCCATGCAAAGATAAGGCGTCATCTTATCATCGATATGCCATCGAGTTGGATGATGCTCTTCTTCTAACTGTTGCTCACATTTCATACTCATATTTCATCAATGTGTGATATATCGGGTCTTGATTCATCTTTCTTCCTCTTCAAGGCGAGAATAGTTATCTTTTTTTACCGGCGAACCTTTTAACTAAATATATTTTCAAGTTCGGAAAAAATCTTGACTGAGTCATTTGACAACTCAGCATACCATTCGAAAGCAGTCGAAGTTAGACTATTGATGAATGGACGGAATAATAATGCATCATTCCCCCCTATGTTACCACAGGACGCTTTGAACTGGGCTAGATGTTGCTTAGGATTTCGTCAAACAGATTAAATTTCGGCATTGAATATCCCTTTGGGTATGGAATTTGATCATACTCCATGGGATATGGGCGACCTTTGCTCACCAATTTTTCTCGCCGCCACTTTATAACTTTGATCTTCTCATTCAAGATAGTATCAAGTTGAGAGGCTATCACTGACATATAGTTTGTATATTGAAGAAGTTGTCGATGACTCATTTATTTCAATCATCGCTGTTCAATTTGGACCCTTGAAGCATGTGAGATCAAATTTATTGGAGGATTGTCATGGGCATTCCGGAGGCTTGATGATTATTTGGATGTGTATTGGACAATTTTTTTTTACATTAATCGCATCATTGCTATCTGATCATCATTTTGCTCATTTTCATATTCAACTGATATTTCTTTATCTTTGGCTTTATCTCATGAATTTATCTCTTGCTCGCCAAAGTGGTAGTATCGGAAGGTGGGATTTTCTTCTCTTCTTCTTCTTCTTCTTCTTGTTCCTCTCCTGAAGACTCAGAGGATGCTTCCTCTATTTGAATATTTTGTTATTCTTCAGGTGGAGGGGAGTCTTGCACGACTCTATGTTGGTATGCATACCAAATGGCTCACCGACTTATACCATATACACTTCAATGGTCATTGCATCCTCCTCTTCTTCTTCGTCCCCTTGGATACGGATTTGATCGCTCCAATGGACTTGATTCCAAGTGTGGAATCAAACTTCTTCACCAGGGCTTGATGTTAACCTCCTCTCAATGGGATGGAGTTGATTGATGACGGGATCCCCTGGAGGATTCTCCAAGGTGTCTACCGTCAGATGTTTTATCATCTAGGGCCCTCTTTTTAGGCTCCCATCGTTGATAGATTTGAGTTGATCTCAGAATTCACACCATGTCACGCCATGTCTTTGCAAAGTAATTTCTTTTGAGGCCCAGCCTCCATATCTGCCTTTCCACTAGGACCTTCTGGTGGATTCTGACACGCGCCAAGTGTCACACCCCAATGCTCACCGTGTGGGAGATGGATCTACGCCCGCCATTTGAGTGGGATGAGGTCTCCTTGAGGAGCCCCAGCATCCTTGAGCAGGATCTGTATCTTCTTTTCTCTCCTTGGTAACCTAGAGAACTGATGCACTGCAGATATAGTTTGGGCTTCCTCTGAGGAGGCTGGGACCCGACTGTTGGGTCAGGAGCTAAGTCGAGAGCTCTATTTTACCCACTTTAGGTTGTCAAACCGGTTATGGGTTGGAACACTCACTGTTGGTTTCACAGTTGATTGTGCAGCTGACTGCACAGGCAATAAATGTTGAGCACATAGCTCAAATTTTTCCTTCGTCATTGCCTCTAGCTTGCTTCCAGATGAAGAAGCTTCATCATCGTGTCTCCCCGGGGTGAAGGGTTCAGCTGGTAGGATTGTATTATTCTGAGGGACTAGGGAGACAGTCCGCTCAGTGACAACCCTCTTTAAGATTGGTGTCTCTGAGGGGTCGAGCCTCTTGAAAATTGAAGGCTTCTTTCGAAGTGCCCCAGCAGCAATAGGGGCCACAACTTCAGCAGGCCTCTTGAGTGATTGCTGCACATGGCGTGCAGGATGAGTTTGAATTTCGGCAAGCCGAGGCCGAGCAACTTGCCCTTGATTCAGGATAGCTGGGAAGTCCACGCTACCAAATTGGATGGTAGCTCCAGTGCTTCCAGCATTGATAATGGCATTTGCCAAATGAATGTTGGCGCCATTTTCGAGGGTGACAGTAACAGCAGTATTCTGGAGAGCCATTCTGGAGGTATTTAAAAGGTAAAAATTAGCAATTAAAAATAGCTACAATCTCACCTTAAAGATAAGACAACAGATATTAAATACATGCATTCAATAAAGTCTCAAGTGACTTAAGACTTTATGTCGCAAGCTTCTAAGTTATCAAGATTAACTTATCATTTCTCATTTCATTTCATCATTTTTTTATTTGTACTCCAGCAATTATAACTTAGATTTGACTAGATGGAAAGTGGAAATCATCCAGAGTCACCATAAATCTGGGATCCAAAATTACCACACCTCTTCAAAAAATAAAAGGAAAGAAAGAGTTATTTAAGTGTCGGTAATAATTTCAGAAGGCAAATGAATAGTAGATAATACACTACCCAGAGATTTCATTCTCATTTGGTGAGAACTTTTTTTATATCGGTTCCATTTCTATAGCAAGACCATAGTTAATTACCTCCCAAGAGAGAGCACTTTCGATTAAGCTAGAATCATTAAAGAATGAGTATATAATTGCAAAGGTGGAGTTTAGAACTTATGAAATTTATTATTTTAATTTAAAACTTTTGTTGGGGAAATGATGACGCTCCCGATCTAGATCCCATGGTTCCGTCATCCCGTCATGCCCCACCGCTTAGTAGGAGGAGGTAATTCAACCCACAAGGATCCTTGTCGAACACATGGGTTACGCCATCCAAGGTGTCCTTGACTGGATGGAGTTTGTTCTGGGGACAAATATAAGTCAACCTTAGCTAACATTTTTTGCTTTAACCAAATACATTCTACATTTCACTCAAAGAGCAAAGCCGTTGGGGAACATACAGTGGCCGTGACCGTAATTTAGTGGTGCCATATCGCCAAAACCACCCGGTCAGAGGGCTCGGGTCATAACCGCCATTTATGTGGTGTCATATCAGCAAAAACCACGCGGGACAGAGGACGGGTCACGCCCCACGGCTTTAAGAATATTTGAGTGTGAAGGTAGTTATGTATTTAATTTGACATTGGCTCTTTGTGAGCAAAAGTTTCCTTAATTTGTCACCCGAAGGCAAACAATTGCGGAGGGGTGGATTTATTTTATTTATTTTTCTAGTTTTTAATTTAAATAATTAATTTTATTTTATTTATTTATTTGTATTTTGTTATTTTCTTTGAATTTTGATCATTTTACAGTTTATTTGGATTTGAATATATGATCATTTATCATTGAAATTTTAATTATAATTACCCTTCTCGATCCTAGGGTTAATATCAATTGATAGACCTTATCTACTCTGTCCGATTTTCTACAGAGGATCGGGTCTGAATTCATTATCTCAAGAAGTATAATCCTTCAAAACCTTGTCCACCTAGAACATGAGATGGGTGGGGACTTTTCTTCTTGAGGATTTGAATTTTAGCTATGAGTTGATTCATATCTTATATTATATGACAAAATTAGCTTCTCAGATATTATTAATTTAAAATTCTTATAATATCAAATTTTTAGGTTTTGTTAACCCAGACCTGGTCCGAAGACCATACCGGGATGTGTAACATTTGTTCTTTATATTTGACTTAGTAATTACTTCAACATGCATATGAATATCTGTTCTTTTGAAAATTTTGCATGTACATTAAGATGTCTAAGTTGGAGTTTATATGTCAAATTTTGATTTTTGAGTTTTGTTAACCCGGACTCGGTCCGAAGACCAAACCGGGAAGTATAGCATATGTTCTTTATTTTATATCTAACTTGCACATGTCCCTATTATTTGGACATTTCAACATACATACGAGTATATGCATTTCAACATACATACGAGTATATGTTCTTTTAAATGTTGTATGGATATTAAATGTCTAGTTGAAATGTAGGTTCAATTTTCAAGTTTAGGTTTTAATATGACATTTTTGGGTTTTGTTAACTCGGACCCGATCCGAAGACCAAATCGGGATGTGTAGCATATGTCCTTTTGCATTTGACTTAGTAATTACTTCAACATGCATGTAAGTATTTGTTCTTTTGAAAATTTTGCATGGACATTAAGATGTCTAAGTTGAAGTTTATATGTCAAATTTTGATTTTTGAGTTTTGTTAACCCGGACCCGATCCGAAGACCAAACCGGGATGTGTAACATTTGTTCTTTATATTTGACTTAGTAATTACTTCAACATGCATATGAATATCTGTTCTTTTGAAAATTTTGCATGGACATTAAGATGTCTAATGTTGAAGTTTTGATGTCAAATTTTGATTTTTTTAGGTTTTGTTAACCCAGACCCGGTCCGAAGACCAAATTGGGAAGTATAACATCTGTTCTTTATTTTATATCTAACTTGCACATGTCCCTATTGTTTGGACATTTCAACATACATACGAGTATATGTTCTTTTAAAATGTTGTATGGATATTAAATGTCTAGTTGAAATGTAGGTTCAATTTGCAAGTTTATGTTTTAATATGACATTTTTGGGTTTTATTAACCCGTACCCGGTCCGAAGACCAAACCGGGATGTGTAGCATATGTCCTTTTGCATTTGACTTAGTAATTACTTCAACATGTAAGTATATGTTCTTTTGAAAATTTTGCATGGACATTAAGATGTCTAAGTTGAAGTTTATATGTCAAATTTTGATTTTGAGTTTTATTAACGACTGGTCAAAGACCAAACCGGATGTGTAACATTTGTTCTTTATATTTGACTTAGTAATTACTTCAACATGCATATGAATATCTATTCTTTAAAATTTTGCATGGACATTAAGATGTCTAATGAAGTTTCGATATCAAATTTTGATTTTTTTAGGTTTTGTTAACCCGGACCTGGTCTGAAGACCAAACCGGGAAGTATAACGTCTGTTCTTTATATTTGACTTAGTAATTACTCCAACATGCATACGGATATCTGTTCTTTAGGAATTATGTGGATGTTAGAATGTCTAAGTTGGAGTTTATATGTCAAATTTTGATTTTTGAGTTTTGTTAACCCGGACCCGGTCCGAAGACCAAACCGGGAAGTATAGCATCTTTATTAGAAATATGATATGCATATTACTTTGGCCAAAAAACCTTTTTTTATGTCACAAATTAGCAAGGGATATGGGGCTGAAATAAATTATGTTGGAGGCCCATTTGATCAATCATGAAGTAATGGAACTAAAGTAGACTTAGGCATTTGTTTTAGGCTAAGAAACCATTTCTCTATGTGGCAAATCAGCAAACATAAAGGGGCTGAAATGAATCATTTTGAAGCTCATATGATCAAATATAAAGTAATGGGCCTATGAATTTAGGCACTTGATTTGGCTAAGAACCCTTTCTATCTCACAAACATAAAGCAAATAAATCATTTTGAAGCTCCTATGATCAAATATAAAGTAATGGGCCTAGAATGAATTTAGGCACTTGATTTGGGCTAAGAACCCTTTCTCTATGTGGCAAATCAGCAAACATAAAAGGGGCTGAAATAAATCATTTTTTTGAAGGCTCATATGATCAAATATAAAGTAATGGGCCTAGAATGAATTTAGGCACTTGATTTGGGCTAAGAACCTTTTCTCTATGTGGCAAATCAGCAAACATAAAGGGGCTGAAATAAATTATTTTGAAGCTCATATGATCAAATATAAAGTAATGGGCCTAGAATGAATTTAGGCACTTGATTTGGGCTAAGAACCCTTTCTCTATGTGGCAAATCAACAAACATAAAGGGGCTGAAATAAATCATTTTGAAGCTCATATGATCAAATATAAAGTAATGGACCTAGAATGAATTTAGGCACTTGATTTGGGCTAAGAACCCTTTCTCTATGTGGCAAATCAGCAAACATAAAGAGGCTAAAATAAATCATTTTTGAAGGCCCATATGATCAAATATAAAGTAATGGGCCTAGAATGAATTTAGGCACTTGATTTGGGCTAAGAACCCTTTCTCTATGTGGCAAATCAGCAAACATAAAGGGGCTAAAATAAATCATTTTGAAGGCCCATATGATCAATCACCCATTGCTCATTTTTCTCTTGATAAGGGAGAGGAGAAGACAAAGATATGAGTAGATGTCATATGTCATTTAAAAGAGACAAGTGAGTTAATTAAAATCCACCTCCTTCACATGCAAGCTCATGACAAATGGGGCACAAGTACCCATTAAATTTTATTAAGAAGATAAGGCAAGAAAGAGTTTATTTCCCTTTAAATCCATTCCTCCTTTTTTTATGGCATTAAGGAAGTGATAATGATGCACAAGGGCATGCCACATGTCCATGCATGTGCATGTGATATGATAAATGGCATGAATTTAGATGATTTCTTTGCATGCAACTTATGACAAGACACCATATGTATTGATGCCATAAGATAAATGAGAAAGAAGGAGGAGCCTATAAATAAGAGAGGATTCACCTCTCATGAAACTTACTTCCTATCTTTCTTTTCTCTTTAGCACTACTAGTCCAAGTTCTTTCAATCTTGCAAAAAGGGTTAAGTTGTGTCATATAGACTTGTAAGTTCTCTTTCTAACTTGACAATTTTCTATTTTGATATCTTCATGATAGGTGTCATGTCATATGGTAGATTTAATTTATTTCATATGTGTTTACTTCATATTTTCACTATGTCTCATGGATGTATGTAAATCATGGTGGGAATGACAAGTAAAGTAGGGGAGGTAACTATGTTTGAACACATGTCTAATGTGTATTTCACAATATGTCAAGTTAAATAGAGTCCTAAGGTGAGCATTACACAATGCATGTCATAATGGTCAAATGAGAAAATAGCTTGCATGATATAAAAATTCAACACATAAGCATTTATATTAACCACTTTATGTCATACTTGCCACAAATAGATAGCTTTCATTATATAGAGATTGAAGCATAAGTATTCATATATGACCTAAAGAAGCATTTTAAGCCAACATGTTAACCTAAGCATTTCATCCTTTCTTTTCTATCTCCTTTTTTTTTAAAGAAAATTTTGACCTCTGTCATCCATAGGGGCTACTTCGGGGGACTAGGTCTTCCCACCACGCCAAGGCGTGTATGGTGTGTCGTGAGACACCGCAACCAAAATTTATCACCCACCATGCCAAGAAAGGGGTATGGGTTAACATCATAGTAACAAGTTTATATATACCATGTTGGAGAAACATGAGTAGGTACTTATAGTAATAAATTTAAAGCTTGCATTTATATATATATATATATAAAAGTTGCTTGCATATATTTAATTAAGAGCAAAATAATCAAAATTTACACCTCTCACATGTGGTGAGAGACTGCACCACCATGCCAAGAAAGGCATGTGGAGGACACCACTAAAATTTTGATAGCATAGCCTACCATGTTGGAGAATATTAGTAGGTACTTATAGTAATAAATTTAAAGCTTGCATTTGCATATAATTAAAAAGAAAGTTGCTTGCATGTATATTTGATTAGGAGCATAATAATTTTACAACAGCCTCCTCCCCCACATGTGGGGTTGCAAGAGAGACTACCACCATGCCAAGAAAGGCATGTATGGGTGGATGTCGTGAGACACCACGGAAATTTTGATAGCATAACATAGAAATTTCCCTACCATGTTGGAGGAACATGTAGGTACTTATATCACAAATTTCAAGCTTGCATTTGCATGTGAACATGTTTGCATATATACTTAAACAAGACAAAGATTTGCAGCATTGCATTGGAACCAAAGTAAGTTCATGAAACCAATATGTGTATTGAACATTTGCTGAAAATATATAAAAATCTGAAATTAATCTTAAAAATGAATCTCCTTTCACATTTTGACTTTCATAATAACAACTAGTCATGCAATGAAGTAAGCTAACCCTTCCTTTCAATTTTAGATTTCATCATATAGGTGAAAGAAATATAGAATCTTCCATGTGGTCAAGGATCTATGTCACATAACACTTCAAATCCCTCCCTTACTTTCAGATTTTAGCATGAAATGAAAGAAGCATGACGTATGTAACCATACAATACTTGGAAACCTTCCTTTCAATTTCAGATTTCAACTTGCATATGAAAGAGGCATGATATATATATAATTCCCTTCATAGGAAATCAATTGAAGCAAGGTAACCCTAAAGCTTGCAATATTTAACCCTTTTAAACAACAACATGACAACCTCAAATCTGAAAGAGATTGAGACAATATGGAAGTGAATTTCAGCATGTTTTATGCCTTTAGACAACAAACTAATGGATTTCCCTTTGATAAAAACAATTTTCAGCATGCTTTATGCCTCTAGACA
This sequence comes from Cymbidium sinense, assembly GCA_021442155.1. Lineage (NCBI taxonomy): Eukaryota > Viridiplantae > Streptophyta > Magnoliopsida > Asparagales > Orchidaceae > Cymbidium > Cymbidium sinense. The sequence continues at coordinate 204,641 of JAKCPB010001036.1, forward strand.
ACAAGCTAATAGTTTTCCCCTTTCATAAAAATACTTTCAGCATGTATCATACACATTAGAAGCAAATCGATTCAATTTCCCTCTAGTAAAAATATTTTCAGCATGCATTATCCCTTTAGAAAAGCCAATCAATGGATTTCCCTTAGGTAAAATAATTTCAGCATGCTTTATACCTTCAAACAACAAAATGATCTAATTTCCCCTTAGGTAAAACCAATTTCAGCAATTTTCCCATATCCAAAAATTTTTTCAGCAAGCATTATGCTTTTAGATAACAAATTAATAGCTTTCCCCAATTTGTAAACATGAATTCAACAATTTTCCCTTTTGTAAACACAACATTTCAGCAAACAACACACTTCAAATAACAAATTAATAATTTCCCCCTCTCATAGAAATGATTTCAGCATCATCACATTTATCGAAAGCAAATCAATTTGATTTCCACTAATTAATGCAATTGTACAAAATGGCATACATCATCCCAAACATCCAAGATAAACACCAAAAAATCCATACAATAATAAAATAATAATCCCAAATCATCTTTTCAAACAAACCCAAATTTCACAAATAAACATAAGATAATAAATAATCCCTTAAAAGCTTTTAATTTAAAAGCAAATTTAATATAAAACATATTCAAAGAAACAATGCATAAGAATAAGAATAGAGGAAATGATTTGATTTGCAGGAGAAGAAGGAGAAGGGATTTCAGGATAGTGGCCAACCATCAAGGGAGCTCCCTGACCGATCGAAAGGAGAGAATGATCGACGAGAACCAAGGGAAACCGAGAGTCACGAGAGGGAATGTCGAGGGAGGATCGCCAGCTGATCAACCGAGAGAGAGAACGAAAGGGTCTTCAGGAGAGAGAGAAGCGAGAAGAAAGAGCATGGAGAGGGGAAAACGAGAGAGATCGTGAGAGGGAGAGAGTCAAGAGCAGGAAAAACCAGAGAGGGAAATGTCGTGAGAGGAGATAATGGAATGTCAATGCAAGGGTCAGGCGAGAGATATCCCTCCGATAAGCGCTCTTTTTAATTTATTAGTAAGCAACCAATAGGAAATAGCGGATCTTTCTATTGGAGGCCAAGTGAATTAGTTAAGGATTAATAGGATTAAAAGATTAGCGTATTAATCCATTTAATTATAATATTATTTTATGTGATATTAATTTATGCACAAACCCCAACAAGGGTGTCAATCTTAGATGTTTCCGTTATTTTAACGCGACGAACGGAGGTCGTTCAAACAAAGTTGGGGTGTGAAATAAAATAAGGTTTAAATTATGCGACGTCGCGCTTGGATTGATCGACATTCGCACACATTTTTCCGAATCAATCGCGGAAGGCGTCGTTTGATAGGTTTCGACGTTTCGGCGATGACGGATCAATTTCAAACGGAGGTCGTTGGACGTTGTCCTTCCGAATTTTGATGCGACAATTTCATTAAAATTTGATTTTAATTATTTGATTGATCATTAATTGATTCGATATTTGTTATTTAATTAATTTTAATATTTTTGACGCATTATGAAGCCGAATTTTCAAGTTGCAGCAAATTAGATCGATCTCGATCGCGATTAGGAGGGTATTAAATTATATGTCATTCATTTAAGTTTCAATGATGTATAGTTATAGGTCAACAACTTGAACAAATTAAATTTTTTTATTCTAGCAACCTATGTTTAAATAATTATTAGATCAAATATCTTATTTATTTTTATTCCTTAATTCTAACATATTAATCCAGATTTATCAAAATTAAGTGTTTTTTCATTATTTTGTAGAGAAGTTTTGTGAAAGGAATTGACAAAAAATTGAAAAGCTTGAAGCTAGATTTTCAATCAATTCACAAATTATTTGAATTTAATTTTCTTTTTTCCTTCATTTCAATTCAAACAAAGCCTAAACAGTTTGATCACTTCTTGCTTTTACGGAGAAGATAACACCTCACCAAAAGTACAAAATTACATACAAGCAAAATAAACTCTTCTTCTCCCTTAACAACACTTCCCATCGGGTCCATAGGCTATTTAACATCCATAAAATTATGTTGAGGCTACAACAATTGAATAAGAACCTTAAAGACTTACTACATTGAAACTCATACAATTTCTCTCCATTATATACCATATGCTAGTATAAATTAGAAACTAAAAGAAAAAGAAAATAAATTCACAGAACTTCTTGTAGGAGGACAAAATGAGGAAGGCTCAGTGCAAAACAAGCACTTCATGAACATCAAAGTCATATAATTGATTGTCAGAAACTTACTCTGCAAAGTTGGCTACCTTTTTTTGGAAATTCAGCAATTTGATTGCAGCACCAAATAAACCAAAGAAAGAGAAGCAAAAAGGCGACCATAAGTGCGACAACACCCAAGAAATCACGCGGTATCCAAAATAACTTCATAAACTCAATACATTTTGTGTCTAAAGGTTCATTAACATCCCCATATTGTGAAGTCGATTCCATACAATGTCCATGGCAAGCCCAATAATACCATCTCCACCAAAAAGGCATTCTCTGCATAAAAATAAAAAATCAATAAATATTATTAGTAAATATATCATTTAATGTGAAAATATCAGAAAAATGCATAGGATAGAGATTCGACTTACTGTTCTTGGTATAACAAATCCTGAGAAAAGGTTCCATATGCCATAAAATGCAGATGAAACTATAGAGGCTATGTGGAAATTGGGGGTCACACCAACTACCAGGATGCCATAGAAAGTGAAGTATAGTAGTGTGAAGTACATGAAGAAGATGTACCATAAGAACTTAGATGCCATTCAAATCCAATCATAGAATATACTATGATCTGTATGCTATTGAGAATTAAGATGTAAGGTAACTCAATTGTAACTGGATATAGTTAAAGGAAGAAACTTAAAAAAATAAACATAAAATAAAGCACTAATTAGAAATACACAAAGGGGGAGTTGTGGTTGTATGATAAACTTACTTGTCCAAAGGCATATGGAAACGCTGAGTACATTCCTGCTGCCTTCTCTCTGTAGAACACCGTTCGCTCGATCAACACAACTGGCTTTATTGATGTAGAATATGATATGCCCATAAATATAACAGACATAGAACCCATTGCATTGAATAAATCTTGTTTTCCTCTAAAATGATTTTAAAAGAGTCAAAATAATTGTATTGATGTAACTTTCTTGCACAAAGTAATAAGTGATATCATTCTTATTTAAACAGTAGCATACCTTGTTTTGCCTAGACCCCAGAATATTCCTCCAAACATGAAGGCTATCACAATAGTCAAGAAGAACCTCACTGTAGTATATGAAGGGTTTCTCCAATATGACAGGCGTTGTTTCCAAAGGCAAGCAATGCATTGAGTTGAAAAGGATTGTGAATATTATGTTGGAAAATAGAGATCAACGGTTCCAGGAAGTGGTTTACTCAGTTCTCTTATAAGTGTTTTGTTCCTTAAGTAATTTCATTGCAAAAGTTAAAATTAAGGATAACTATTTGGATGAAGGTTAAGGCTAGCCGCTTACTGATACAAGTTTGAGTTCTTGTATACTTCATTAAAATCAACTCCCAACTCATCTTCTTACGCAAGTGTGGTCACTTCTAACATCCATGTAGCAGGATTGTGACCATCTTTAATCTTACTAACTCCTCTAATTTCCTAGAAAGTACAAATAGTTTTCTTCGATATATATACTTATTTAAGCATTAAATATAAATAACTTTAAAAAATCATTTTCTTTCATTACCTCAAAATAAGTTGTAGGAATTTTTCCCTAGTGGCCCAACATATATCTCTTGACCTCCTCTTTTAATAAGGAAGAGCTAGAAATAAGCAAAGTTTATGATTGAAGCATAGGGTTAAGCCAAATGAAATTTACATTGTGGAAACAAATGTCTTAAATAGGTTTATTTACATAGTTATTGCTTACCTCATCAAATGATTCAAATGTATCAATCTTGGGTTGATGAATTGTGCAAACAAGTCCTTCCAATCAACCGATTTCCGTTTCTCATAACAATAAAATGCTCTAGCATCAAGGGAGGTGGGTTCATCCATGAATATGATGGATGGATTAGCAACAAGCTCAACCGCAATGGTTAACCTCTTGCCGCTGGACAATCCACTAACACCGTGCAATCCAACTAATGCTTCCATCAGTGGAGTTAGACCAACTAGCTCCATTAGCTCTTTAATGAACATCTGCATTACACATCTAATAATCATATAACATTAACTAATGAGATGAAAATGTGAATATAGTAAAATTATGTATCAACTTACTGTCTTTTTATAGAGTCAACTCAGTAGAAGCCATAATAAACAAGAGATTCATAAACCTGTTAAATTAGGAGAGTGGATGTCATTTTAGAACTGATAATAAAGCAAAAGTTTCTTGTTTCTTGGGATATCGATATTGTTATATTTCCCTATATATCCTCCTACTTTTCTACCGCCAATACATCCATAAGAGTAGTCTTTCCGCTCCACTAATACCCATTAAAGCTATAAGAACCTAATCTAAAATGAACCACTCACATCCTTTAGTAACCAATTTCTCCTCCTTGATGCGGTACTTTCATTTCCTATATGCATAAATTTATAAATATTGAAATTTTCATCAAATAAACTTTTATAGGTCGATTATTGATTAACCGATCGAACACAAAATCTTACCATGGGCATATCAACCGAGTATCTTATATCATTGAAAGTGGTATGAATGGAAGCACCATTCCCTTCCTTTCAATCACTTGTCCAACATCACACGCTCATGCACGGTTTCGATAGTTATCATCATATAATAAACTTTGATCCATTTCAATGGGAGGTGTCTTTGATGCAATTTGGTGATTAGTTTTTCTTCCACTAGATGATTTTTTAGCCTCTCCTTTAATACTCATGTGTTGTTCCTCACACTCTTGAGATATAGTAGTGTGTGCTAAATGCATGAATTAAAGAATATATGCTTTAGAATATATCTGGAAGATGACTATACATATATTAGGTTATGAGATCCCTCACATTTGAGAAAGGTGAGAGCAATAGTGAAAAAAATGTTGAAAAGGATAACATATCCAATTGTTGCTGCTACACCAATCCAATACCATTTTGCTTCTACAAAGGTTCCACTTTCAAGATGTGAAACCAAGAGTCTCGATTGTTTTGTGTATGATCCAATAAGGAAAATAGATATCGAAGTTTAAGTTCATTTCATTTTTTAATTGCTTTAAGTGCAAAACATCTTCAAACTGAAAGACACTCCTTTTAATTTTACAAATAATCGCCAAGATCATTAAAGATAGCTATTTTTAGTTGCATGAAATTTAAATCTTGCAACTCGGAAGAAATGTCCAAGATTGAGAAAAATTTAGCTTCGTTATCCTATAGTCAAATTTTTTTGATTAAAATCATCTTACTTGGTTCCAACTCTTTCCAAAGAATTCATTCACAAAAAATAGCATTTTGTAAATCAAGTTTAAGTTCAAATTGAAAGACACTCCTTTTATTTTACAAATAATCGGCCAAGATCATTAAAGATAGCTATTTTTAGTTGCATGAAAGTTAAAATCTTGCAACTCTGGAAGAAATGTCCAAGATTCAGAGAAAAATTTAGCTTCAGTTATCCTTTAGTCAAATTTTTTTGATTAAAAATCATCTTACTTGGCTCCAACTCTTTCCAAAGAATTCATTCACAAGAATAGCATTTTGTGAATACATGAGAGGTGACATCCAGAATCCCCATATCCACCATTTGTTCACATCACCTGCCCAAAGATAAGGCAAAATGCTTAAACTTGCTTCATCATCATCATCACTTTGTCCTAACTATTTGGAATTAATTTTAGGAATCTTAATTTTTCATTAATTCTCAGATAATTTCTCTAAAATTAAATGACAATATCTTGAAATCCTATACCATGTGCCAAGATAAATCCTCCCAAAACTACAATCACAAGTAGAACAAAAGTCGCTATCGTGTTTGCAATGACAAGGATTCACCAATTACATGAAGCGAAATAATAAGACATCGTTGGACTAGAACAAGCAGATATTGCTTGAAGAATTGCAAGAATATCAAGATGTTACTTCTCAACTATGAAACAAGAAGACTGTTGAGATACAAATGTAGTTAATTCTCACCTTGTCGCACTTGGATCAAATCCTATGACAAAGTAATTGAGAAACCAAAATTGCGATTTCCAAACATGACACTGGAATCTTCAAAATCCATGTAGGCAAAGCATAAGCCCAAGAAGGATAGAAGAGGTAGTCCCTTTGTTTAAAGAAAACGGGTAGCTTGATTATAGTCAATCTCTGAGAGTCCAATAAACATGGACATGAGAAGTGAAAAGTAAAGACCCCCATATAAGTCATTCCATCATTTATAGTGTTACGATGCATGTTGCTTCTCAAGAACATTGTCATCCCAATTATAATGCAATCAAACAAAAGATTTATTAAATTCTAAGGTTTGTATAAAGTTCTAGTCTTATCATTTAACAAGAGATGAGCCACTCACTTGAAATGCCACGAATACATAGACAAAGGAGTTTCTCTTCATTAGCAACCATTCTCTCAAAGACAAGCTGAAGTTCTATCTTTCTCACACCATACTTTGAAGTATGATGGCTCTTTCTCTGTCAAATGGAAAAGAAAGATCTCTTCCAAGCTTTTCCCCAACATGAAATGAATGAAATGCGTTGCAAATTCCCTAACAAGAATAAATCAAATCTTTTATGGGGTCTTGCCCAATATTGCTCTTGGTCTTTCCAAGATGTCACCTATGAAACAACAAAACATTAAATAGCATCAATTTGAAGTAGGAATTAAAGTGTTTAGATTTGAGAATCAAGAAATGATTTTATTAGACGTGAAAATGGTATTCATTAAGAATCATTACAAAAAATAATGAAAAAGAGAATAGAAGATTCCTCAACAAGAAAGATAGAATCAATCGAATGAATTGGGGATGGTCGTGGAGCAAAGATGTGTGACTAGAAAAAATAAAGATTTGCATGAACGACCTTATGCGACAACAAAAGTGAATGGATAAGGATGCATACCAATCCCAAATATTTTGTACAACTTGAAGTGATGATGATGATGATGATGATGATGATGAATTAAAGAGTTGCATGAAGTCTTATATAATGTAGCATACTTCTTGCAAGAAGTCGAACGCCTTTCCTCTTGGGGCATTTGAAGCCAATCCACTCAAAGAATTCAAGCACATTTATGGGTCCTTGATATACTATTCGCCCATCGATAAGAGAATGATGTCATCAAAGAGCTCATATGTCTCGTCGGTTGGAGCAAGGAGATAACTGTTCCTCCAAGAATGTGAATTGCTTGTCGCATTGCATTAACTATGTGGAAAGTTGTGGAGCTATCCAGCCCCGTTGAAATCTCATCCATAAATAATGCTTGTGCTGGTCCAACCATCATTTCACCTATGTGATATTATTATGCATCATTCCATATTAGTCATAAAAAATTATTACTCGTGTATTAATTGAAGTGAATTGTCAAGCAACAAGAGTAGTCATTCATCAATTAATTAATTTACCTGTGGTGACACGCTTTTTTTGTCCTCCTGAAATCCCTCGTAACATTTCATCTCCTACCAAGGTGCACAAATATCCAATCCTAGAATGTTGTTTTAAGATAGACAAGGAAAGCTCACTTCATCTTCTAGATTTAAGTAACTTGGTCAAGTTCCTTTAAGGGCCAATTTCACCGCTTGTAAGTGTTTGGATTTCAATTGTAGAAGTCAAAGGAATTTAAGTTGTAGTTCGTCTATTTGGTATGTGGTGACTTAATAATCCAATTCTTGTTTTATTTGGGCTACGTGAGTTTCATTTTAATCATCCTCATACTTATTTTTTTATTCTTATTTATATTATATGATGCAAAAAATTTAGCTTTTAGTGATTTATACAATAGATTAGATACCAAAGAAGGTGAAAGATGTATGTATAAGTTACCAAAGAGAATAGAGAAGTAAAGACATAGTTCAAGTGAGGGGTATTAAGGATGAAAATAATAAAGTATTTTTTCTTAGAAAAGATATTGAAAATAGGTGGATGAGGTATTTTGATAAACTTTTCAATGAAGGATCTAGTACGATTGATTTTAGCAACCTTAATATCTTAAACATAGATAATTTCTTTTATCATCAGATAAATTCCAATAGATGTGTGGAAATGGATCAAGGAATTTGGCTTACAAAGATGTCGGATGAGTGAGAAAGAGTTTGTTGGTTCTATATTTAAGAATAAAGGTGATGCACAAGAGTGCAGGAATTAAGAATTAATTAATTATGGAGAGTAATTATGGGAGAGAGTTACGGTGACATGAAGTTTCTCCGCTGGTTTCATGCGGTATGCTATACATTTGTTAAGAGGTTTGATGGAGAAGCATAGAGAAAGTAAGAAGGATCTACATATGATTTATTGATTTAGAGAAAGCTTATGATAAAGTCTCAAGAGATGTTCTTTGGAGAGCAAGAAAGGAGTTAATATTGGTATATTCAAGTCATTAAGGATATGTATACTAGAGTATTACTTGTGTCCAAACACAAGGAGGATTGACAAAATATTTTCCTATTTCTTGGATTACATCAAGGATCAACATTAAGCCCTTATCTTTTTTACTTTAGTTATGGATGTTCTTAAGGCATTTACAAGAAGATGTACCTTGGTGTATGCTTTTGTCGATGACATTCTTCTTGTTGATAAGACTAGAGAGGGAGTCCAAAAACTTGAATTATGGAGGTCAACTTTAGAGTCTAAAGGTTTTCATTTAAGTAGATCTAAACTGAATATATGGAGTGTAATTTTAGTTCTAGAAGTTTTAGTGGTAGTGTTGTGAATCAAAGTCATTAAGAGTGAGATTGTGATATTTAGGCTCTATTGTTCAAAATGATGGTGAAATAGATGGAGATGATTAGTAGAATTCAAGTTGGATGGTTGAAGTGGAGGAATGCATCCGCCTATTATGTGATAGAAAAGTTTCACTTAAACTTAAGGAAAATTTTATAAGATGGTGGTAAGACCTGCAATGACTTATGGTGCACAATGTTGGCCAATAAAAGAGAAGCATAAGACTAAGTTAAGTGTTACGAGATGAGGATGCTTAGGTGGATGAGTGGCTTTACTCTTAGAGATAGAATGCAAAATGAGTATGTTCGGAAAAAGTTGGAGTAGTGGTAGATAAGATTAGGAGAGTCACCTTAGATGGTTTGGCCACATAAAGCGTCCATGACCGATTAGGAGAGTAGATGCATTAGATTTTCTTATGTTAAGAAAGGTAGAGGTAGACCTAAAAGACTTGATTAAGATGTATAAAGAATGATCTTAATATACTTGAATTAAATGAGAATTCACATACAGGACACAATGGAGACGAAGGATTCATGCTGTTGGGATTAAGGCTTGTTGTTGTTGTTGTTGTATATTATAAGTACTAGTAACATTATAATTTTATAACAAATCCCCTCAGTATTTAAATATTATTCTATTCTTTCAATACGTACTAGCCCTCAAAATTGAATCTTACTGGTCTCCTTTTTGAAGGTAAGTTTTAAATATCAAAACTCAATTCTACTAGATTTCAATTAATTGACTTCTGTAATGAGATCCAATCACTTTTGATTGCTTCCAATAAATAAATTGACCCTAAATTAAAGCTAAATATGCCTGCATGTCAACTACAAGAAATTACCTTCAGAATATAATCTGTAATTACTCCATTTTTCTTCCCTTCCATCATTGCACAAGAAGATGAAGAATCAATGCATTAACCATACATGTAATTTATTCCAAGACACTAGTTTAATTGTATATCAATGACTCAAAGAATACACAAACCATGAGTAGTGGAGAAAGTTAGAAATGGAATATAACAAAAAATCACGACATTAATTATGGCATTCACATAGCACTAAAAAAAAACTATATAAAAAATAAGTTTAAATATGTATAATAATAGACTCTTCTAAATCGCACAATCAAGGATTCAAGATATCGATATATAACTTGGAAAAATCTTAAACCAATATTGCGAGCTCAAGTTGAGTACCATCAACCTAAAATCATAAGCTAGTGAATAAGAGCCCATGTGTTACATTTAAAACTCAACACTTATTTCACATTCGTGTTACTATTTCTTACTCTAAAATGGATCCAACAAATGCCACCGCAACATGCAGGGATGAATAGAGAATGGAGATTCATAAAGTTGAGCCTAAATCATTGGGACAAGACTATTGATAATGATGATAAGCATTTCAAAGACAAAAGATAATTAGTGACAATTATTTATCTAACCTTCATGAAGACATCTATGTCGGATCCGGTTTGATGTTTGCTTCTCTCTTCTTGCTAGCTAACATATCTCAGATCACGATTTAGAAAATTGCATGAATATGTAACTTTCACATGAAAGAAACAAACAATTTTCTCTGCATTGATGTTGAACCTACCATAGAGAGAGCCAATTCCTTGAACCCTCAGAGAAAGACAAGTTTTCTCTCAGTCATCTTCAATATGAACATCGAATTAACTTATGTAAGTCGCCGTTCTCTGGCACAAACTCATCCATTTCATGGCCATTGTAAGTTACTCTCCCTAAAACTGCATCATTTTTTCGGTAGAATCCCCTTCTTGTAAAAAAAATATTGTCCTCATATTTAAATTACGCTAAAACATAAAAAGAATAGAATGGAAGAGAAAATAGAAGATTGGCTGAAGGACCTTAAGATCGAGCTTAACTTTCCAAAGAAGAGCTAACAACAATGTTGTCTTCCACTGGGGACCTAGAAGCAACCTGGAGATTATATTTAGTTTATAAAGTTAGGGATTACTCGGATAATAAACTAAATAATGATATCTCTCATAAGAGTCTATAAAGGAAGAGACCAGCTTGATGATTCCACTAATATCATTAAGGATTGTTATAGGTCTCTTTGTTCTTGGTAGTATGTGGAGATAATTTGCAACAGGCTGAAACAAATTAGTAGTCAAAGAAAACCATTTTAGATTTTACAAATTTACAAAGAACAAATAGAATTAATTCCTCCTTCATATACCTCGATGGTATTGACAATTGAACTGAAGAAGGAAGGCAAACCTCTGCTGCCAACATAAGCTTCAGCGCTAATAGTGAGCAGCTCATACCTCACCTCAATTGTCGGGAAATCAATTCCTACTCTGGAGTTCGGATAAAAAATTATCGTTAGATGTAAATGAAAAGCCTGTCACGCTTGTATTCCATTTTATTCTGCTCATTGTTTAATTCTAATTTCCATTTAACAATGTATGTATATCTGAATGATCCTACTTATTTTCTGTCTGAGAAAATAAAATAAAAATTATGTTTCGACACAGAAACTAGTGAAAACATCGCTATGATTCTTTCCACAACTAAAAAAAAAATCTGTTCTGAAACATTTGTTCCAACGTTTGTTCTTAAGAAACACCTGCTTCTATAAATCTTACTTGTCGATTCTATCCTTGAGTTTGAGAAGAAAGCTCTCATGGTCTTCCTGGGCAACCCTCATCAGCCTCTCTAGCAGGTTCTTCCTCTCTTGAAACCCAAGACTTGGGATGTTGATCTCCGTGGAATCTTGAGCAATGTTGAGGATTCCCTTCCTCATCCTGTTCAAGCTCGGGAGCCTCTCGAGCGCAGCCCATTTCAGCGCCTCTTCGTCGTCTTCACCCTTCAAAGAACTAAAGAAACTCTCGTCCCCTTTCCAAAGATCCGAGCTGTTTATGCTCCTAGACCAGTACGCTTCCCCCATAGCTTGAGAGCCTTTATTCGCTACCAATTCGGTGTGGAAGACGCAGAGGAAACGTTTAAATAGAGAGAGGGAAAGTGAGCACTTATTTCACTATTAAAATATTAAAATAAAAGGTATTCAAATAAAAATAAGAAAATATTTTTATTTTTATTTTTAAAAATAGATGATCCTTAACATTAAAAATTTTAAAAGCTAAAGCCATATCATTATAAATATATTTTTAGATTAACTAAATAAATGAATTATTATTAATTATTTTTAAAAAAAAAATTTTATTTAAAGTATTTTAGATTAGGATGTTTTGATTAAATTTTGATCAGCAGAATTATCAGATTTATTTTGAGATAAAAATAAATCTGATATAAAAATAAATCTGATACAAATTGTATAAAAATTTAATAATTTAAATTTTATTTAGATGAAAATTTAATCAAATTATTTTGAGTAGTTTTTGATAAATTATTAGCATAAAAAAATTTCATTTTATCTTCATATAAATCATATTAGATACAAACATTTTTGTTGAAAATAAATTTTTTATCATATTTGAACTCACTTTTTAATTTTATATTTTATTTTATTTTTAAAACAAATAAAATTTGATAATTTTATTCCTTGTAAGCTCATTTTTTGTTAAAAAATAAAATAAAATAATTTCTCATATTTTCTTAGGTAATAAAACATAAATAGGTGTTCAAAAAATAGTTTTTCGTTATAAAGCATCTTAGCTTAGTGATTGAGAGTTTTGATTTTTAACTAAGAGATCTTAGGTCAAATTTTACATATATTTTATTAGTATGGATTAGAAAATGATATTTGACTTTAAAAAATATATTGAATTTGTATATTTTAATAAAAGATAATCATAACCCACTAGGGTTTTTCTAATTCAAATAATAAAACAAAGATTTTATTTTATGTTTTAAGTCATTGTTATAATATCTTCATCATATTTATATTTTTAATAATAAAATTGAGACAAAAAAATTTTGATATTATTTCTCTTTCTTCTTTGTCGAAGAACTTCTTCGTCTCAATTTTAAACTTTTGTGATGACCTCTATTTAATTATTTATAAAAGTTTTTAATTATAATTTTATGATAATCTTTATTTAGAATTTCATAGCTGTCATTTATAATGTTATGTTAGCCGTTATTTATATTTTCATAGAGACAATCACTAATTTAAATAATTAAAAATTTTATTTCACATTTAATAATTTTATAAATGGTAATTAAATTATTCATCGATTATATTAATTTATTTATGGCTCTAATAAAAAAAGAGATAATCTCTCTAATGTCTAACTTAATAATACTAATGATCATATTGGCCTGGGTCTAATCGTCAAAAGTTCAATGTTCATGCAATTTTGTTCGCTTCTTCATTAACTAAAATAACACAACAATATTTCAAGTTCGATTTATAAACGTGAATTTAACAATCTTTATTGATGTTCCAATTTAACTCAAACTAAAATATTATATTATATTATATTATATTATTATTATTATTCTTATATTATCATATTATTATTATTATTATTATTATTATTATTATTATTATTATTATTATTATTGTTGTTGTTGTTGTTATTGTGTTGTTGTTATATATTATTATTATTATTATTATTATTATTATTCTATTATTTTTTTATTATTATTATATACAAATATATATACATATTTATAAGATTATTTAGTGAAGTTTTTTGTATACAAAAGATTTGTGATTCGAATCCTCTCTTACGATATTTTAAAGATATATTTGAGTTATTTCAAAAAATAAACAAAAATTTGACTCGCTCAAACTCGGCTCGTTTATACCCCTAATTGAGTTTAGTCGGATCGGATCAGATAAATATGAACTTATAGTCCACTATATTGCACAAACTCGTTATTTTTATGGGTTGAATTAATTGTGACAGGCCAGCCACTCAACTCAACTTGTGTTCAGATATTTTATTAAAATAGAAAAAAGAAAAAGAAAAATTATGAGAAACAAAACAGGAGTATTAGCTCTGAGTACCGTAATATTTTTATTCCTTTCTTTTTCATTTATTTGTTTGTCTGCTCCTTTGCTAAAGACGTGCAAAACTAATTGAATATTTTCTCATAATTTGTAAATTTAATTAAGTTTTTTTTTCTTAATAGCAACATTCAAACAAAATAATAACTTAACAAAGGTAGAGGTAACAATAAGACTAGATAGTATGACTTAGTCCAAACTTGTTATTTACTTAAGTAATTTAACTTATCATCGATTAATAAATAAAGAAAAATACAAAGGCCTTATAATTTAAAAAAATATTTTTAAACAAAATGTTTAATTTATTTATTTTGTTCTAAATTTAATGATTTTATGTAATATGAGTTAAAATTAAAGTGTTCATTTGAGAGATTGTTCTCTAAGATTAAAAAACTTTTGAGAAATTTAATATGGATCCGATATGACTCATCCTCAAATGAAAACAGAGACAAAAGAGAAGAATTCCACATTTGCTAAGATTCAAAGATAATATATAAGTAAATTACTGTGACAAGAAGGAGGACAAATACCATAATTTTCTGAGACTAAGCAGAGACAAGATATGATAAATCAGAAGAAAAGACTACAAGTATACTAATGCGAGCATAAAATAAATACAAAGATTACAGAGTACAAATACACATGTCCGTGAATAGATTAGAACAAAGTCTAGGATGATATAAAATACAACAACAATAATAATCCCAAATTAACATCTGTATGAAGAATGAACATGATAGTTCCAAAACAAATCGCAGCTTATCCATATGTAATTTAGATCGAACTCAAACTCAAGAAATAACTAACAAGATAATGAGTGCTCAACTATAATGAATGGATGAAGTAGAATGATCAAGCCAAGAAGATGTGACTATTAACTAACTAATATTCCAGAGAGACTGGAGTAAGAAAATAGTGAATAAACGACCCAATGTAACAGAAAGTAGTTACTCATGTAGAGAAAGCATAGATCTAGGCTAGATAAAGAGTATAAATAGAGGATGAAACCAACAGTGAATGTAATCAAACTTTTCATAAAGAAAATTTATCTTCTTCGGTCTCCTCCTTCTTTCATTCCATCTTTGATCAACCTTTCCTCCGCCTCAAAATCTCCTCATAGAGAAACCCTGGTTTCTCCTCTCCTCTAAAGCATTTTCCTCTGAGTTTTGGCCGCTCAAGAGCAAATGAATCAATAACCCTTAACAATTCCTTCCACGAAGCTACATCAAATGGTAAAGAAAAGGTAAGCACTTTAGACGAAGATTCCTTATCCATTGTTGAGTTCCAGATCGAGGAAAACCACACCGATCTAACGGTTATTGGTCCTCACACTTGATCAACGGCGATCCCTTAGCTCACTAGATCGACGCCGATCCAATCAAGGGCCTATCATTGGTGCTCGTTGACTCCTAAAAAAGCAATGGCGGTACCAAGCATACATCAAAAATGATGAATGTGAGAAGACTAAATAAAACCGAGAACAAATGTCCTCAATATCATATTGAATGAAGTTTCAAGAAGGTTATCTATAGCCAAATTGGAAACAAATTCTCAAGAAAGAACAATCCCGTGTGTAATATTCTTATACGAATTTTCTTGAATAGATCACACACACAACAAAATAATAGACACTGACATACCAAGATTTAATGGAGAAAATCCAAGAGGTCTGCTCAAAGCGATCGCTTTTTTCTTACTATAGTTTATCAAAGGACCAAAAATTCATAAACCTGATACATGGATGGACCCAGGGTATCAATGGATGCATTTAAACAAACAATTGCATTCATGGACACACAAAGAACAAGTCATTCAAAGATTTGGACCTCTCTATCAGAGACTCGAGGAGAACTAGCTAAGTTACAACAAAAATCCAAAGAATTCTACAATCAATTTGAGGAGTTAATCGATTTGTATTCCACAATTTTACAAAGTTGTTTTAAATCGTGGCTTATAAGACATTAAAAGGGAAGTAAGAGCCTTACGCCCAATTCTCTTCAACAAGCCTTCTTACCTAAACTAATGAAGATAGGTTAGCGATGAGGTGTTTATGGAAGAATAGCAAGATTCAATCAAGTGGCCATAAAACATCAAAGAATATCAATAATCTCTACTAAACAATACCAATTCACAACAACAATAGTAATAACAAGCTAATATTCCAATACAAAGACTCACACAACGTTAGAAGAAAGAAGAAAAAGGATTATGTTTTAGTGATGAAAATATCTGAGGTCATATATGAAATCCAAATTATTTGTTTTAATGGTGATCAATGATGATCAAGAGCAATACAAGAAGAATAACGAAATGCAAATATTACAAGAACAATTTTCAAAAATCAGCCTCAATGCATTTACAGGTCAATCTAATCCTAGAACTTTAAGATTACAAGGATTGATTGGAAATAAAAAAGTGTTGATTGAGGTCAATAATTTCATCTCCAAAACTAAGAAAAATTTATTGACTATAAAGTAACACAATCAATTTTTCAAGTATTAGTAGGCAATGGAGAAACCTTAAAATGTTTAGGAATTTGTTATAATATTCCTATCCAATTACAAGGGAATACTTTTACCAATGATTGCTATCTATTACCCATGCAAGGAGCAGATGTGGTTTTGGGTGTTCAATGGCTAGAACAATTGGGTGAATGTACAATTGATTATAAAAAGCTGACTATGAAATTCTACTTTAATGATTAATACAATTACAAGGGGATAACCTCCAAAGTGGATAGCATTTCATTCCATTACCAAATTGCAAAGAAAAGAAGAAATAATTCATATTTCTGATTAGAAAATGAGGAACAGATTTATAAAAGAATTCGAATTTACAGGATACAACAAGTATTATCCCAATATCAAGAACTATTTCAAAGTCAGATTTACCTCCAAGAAGGGATATATACCATCAGATCCATCTGCCACCTGGAACTCAACCAATGAGAGTTAAAAATTACAGATATTCATATTTTTAGAAAACAAAAATTGAAAAATTATTTAAAGAAATGTTGGACAAGCATATAAGAAAGATCGCCTTTCTCTTCTCCAGACTTAATCAAAAGAATGATGAATTTGGAGATTCTAGTAGACTGAGCTAAATAAAATAACAATACTGTGATTTTCTATTCCCACTCCAAATGAACTTATGGATGAATTATATGGAGCCACAATGTTTTCAAAATTGGACTTAAGGTCAGGATATCACCAAATCAGAATGGCTGAAGAAAACATCTACAAAATAGCTTTTAGAACTCATGAGAGACACTATGAGTTTATGGCAATGTCATTTAGACTAACAAATGCACCATCAACATTCCAAGCTTTAATGAATGCTTAAACCTTTTTAAGAAAATTTGTCTTAGTATTTTGATATACTTATATATCAAGACCTTGAGTTACATCAAACTCATCTCCAAGAGGTATTGGAACAACTCAAAAGATTCACTTTATCAAGCCATCTAAATGCTCATTTATACAGAATTGAGTATTTTGACACATTTTATCTGCACAAGGTATAGTGGATCAAAAGATTCAAGCGATAAGCATGGCTTTTACCTAATTCACTAAGCAGAGGTTTTTTTGATTTAACCTATTAAAAGTTTGTTAAAAAATTATGCTAATTGCCTCCCATTAACATCAATGTTAGCTAAATAATAATTTTAGTGAGAAGAATCAAAAGCGATTCAATTCAAATGCTATGGTATCTTTACCGTTACATTTCCAAATTTTCTACCTTTTATTCTGAAAGATGCCTCGTGACAACAATAGAGCGATTAGTTAAAATAATCATTGCTTATTTCGAAGAAATTATCTCCACATTATAGAAAATATCAACATATGCTGAGAACTTTATGCTATACTAGGAAGATGGAGGCACATTAGGCAATAAATTCACTATAAGAACAGATCAAAAGAGCATAAGAAAGTTAATGCAATAGATAATTCAGACTCCAGAATAGTAAAGGTTTCTTATTAAACTCTTGGGCTTTGATTACACTATTGAATATAAACCAGGGATCACCAATAAGGCAGTTGATGCCCTATCCAAAATTATACAATTATGAAATAGTAAGGATGCTCAACACAACACACTTTATATGCTTATACTCAATAGTTCACGCCTCTACAACAGATTAAAGAAAAAACAGTCTAATGAACTATTGTTGCATAAGCAAATTTTAGTAAGTAATTATTTCCCAAACACAGATGCACTAATGGATCGAATATTACAAAATAGAATAGTCATATCTAAAGATTTTGAAATAAGAAATATGCTTATAAGAGAATTGCATTTAACATCAAGAGAGGCCATTGGGGAATTAAGAGGACAATAATTACTCAACAATTTATGGAAAAGATGAAACAAGATATACAAACTTCATAGCCATGTCCATTAATGGTCAAATATGATACTAACTTCTGGTTATTACAACCCTACCTATTCCAACTGATTTGGGAGAAGTATCACATTTTATCAGTGCTACCCAAATCCCACAACAAAAGCTATATTAGTAAGAGTAGATAGACTTTCAAAGTATGGTCATTTCTCAGCCCTTCCAACTAGTTTTATAGCTACCTATATAGCTCAAACTTCCATTTTAGATATAGTTAAATTGCATGGAATTCCACAAGCAATAGTTTCAAACAGAGACCCTATCTTTATGAGCAATTTTTGGCAAGAACTATTCAAATTAAGTGGAACAACATTAATCCATAGCAGTGCTTATCATCCTCAATCTGATGGCCAAACAGAGGTAACAAATAGAACACTAGAACAATACCTAAGAAGTTTTGTATTGGAGACACCCATAAATTGGTTAATTCCATGTGAGTTTTATAATACATCCATTAACACTTCCACAAAATGACTCCCTTCCAAATAATATATGACTACCACGGGTTATACCATAATGGCAATACAACTACCAATATAGAAGTAGAAATCTTACTACAACAAAGGGACAAGGTATAGAATTTAAGAAAAACTTACAAGAAGCTAATGTAATGCAAATAGCAAACAAACAGAAGGAGCTTCAGTCAATATAAATGATCTAGTGTTAGTTAAATTACAACCATAGATAGATCTGCCTCAAAGAAACCATATACAAAGCTACAAAGACAGATATGGTCCTTTTAAAGTTCTGAAAGTAGACGTGGCTTTACAAAGTGGACCTTCCGTAAAGAAGATTCATATGTCTTCCATGTCTACTTAGGCAATTGATAAGATTCATATGCATCCAACCATATACTTAATTCTTAGAAGCGGTAATCAAAATTTAGATCGGAGGATAAGAATACAAGGAGAAACAATCACAAAAGTCTTTAAAATGGGAGTATCCTAGCATGAGACTTCTTGGGTGGAAATTAAGAAATTCTGTGGAACCTTTCGACTTTGACCTTGAGGACAAGGTCAATATATGGGGAGTAATGATGACTCCATATCCTCAAATAGACAATGAGGCAAAAGGGAGAGAAGAATTCCACATTACAAAAGGAGATCACAAGATAACATAAGTAAATTACTCTGACAAGTTGAGGGATAAATACGCCATAATTTAGAGACTAAATGCAGAGACAAGATATGATAACAAAGAAGAAAAGACTACAAGTATACTAATTTGAGCATAAAATAAATACAAAGATTACGAGTACAAATACTGTCCAATGCATTAAAGTCCCAGATGATAACATATCGAATAATAATCCCAAATTAACATCAGTATGAGCCAGAATCAACATAGATATTTTAACAAATCTGCAACAGTTATCCATAATAGAATTTAGATCAGAACTCAAACTCAAGAAATAACTAACAAGATAATATTTTTTCTCAACTATAGAATGGATGAAGCTAAGATCAAGAAACCAAGAAGATCGAGGACTAACAACTAACTAATATTCATAGGAGTAAGAAAATAGTGAATAAATGACCCAATGTAACAAAAAGTAGTTACTTATGTAGAGAAAGCATAGATCTAGGCTAAAAAAGAGTATAAATAGAGGATGAAAGACCAACAAAGGAATGTAATCAAACTTTTCATAAAGAAAACTTATCTTCTTCTCCTTTTCTCCTTCTTCCATTTATCAACCTTTTGTTCCCATAACAAAAATCTCTTGCAGAAACCCTGGGTTTCTCCCTCCTCTTGTAATATTTTCTCTCGAGCCTTTGGTCAAGAGCAAAATCAAATAACCCTTAACGATTCCTTCCACGAGAGCTACATCAAAGGTGGTAAAGAAAAGGTAAGACTTCTCTTGATCCATCGTCTTGAGTTCCCATAGATCAAGTTGTAAACCACGATCTAGTCAGAAAAAGTCCTCACACTTGATCAATGTCGACGATTTCTAGCTCACTGGATCGACGGGCCAGATCCAATCAAGGGCCTATCAGATACTCATTGACTAAACACTACTCAATAGTATTATTCATAGACTACATAAAATATTTTTCATATTGCTAGTGCATTCTTCTTGTAATTATAAATTGTTCTTTAATATTGAATGTAATTTTTTCTAATATTGCTTGTGTTCTTTATAAAAGAAACTTTAAATAAAATATAATTAATAATAGATGTGTTGTATGTGACTCTCTAAAGTTCATATGATTCTCATGATCGCAAGCAATAACATGCCACAGGTTATACTAAAACTATAAATAAATATTACCAATCATATTTTCATATGATTCTACTATATTCTCTAAGAACTTGTGAGGACCAAGGTTGATGCTTTTGTTTGGCCTATCATAGTTATAATAGGTCAAGAAATGATTATATTAAGATGAAAATAGGGAGAGGAGCCGATAAGTCTTTTGTGACTTATGAGAGTTGAAATAATCATAGGAAGATAATGAAGAATAATACATATTTATTTTGAGATATTGATCACATTGTGGGTTAGAAAAGAATCAAATTTGAAGCCTCTAAAGACTCTAAGAGACTAGAGCATGAGTGATATGAATAATGACTTAATATAATACAAATTTTATCAATTTTTATTTGATTTTAGACTGTTCATTTTGACACAGACCATAGGATTTTATATGTCTAAATGCATGATGAAATGAGTTATGGGTCAAATCAAGAGAGAGAAGAGTGAAGCCCGTCAAGAAGAGTTGCTCTCATATGTCAAGCAGTTCCTATGCAAGAACTGGGACCCTCATTTTACAAGAGTGGTAGAAAATGCATACATGATATTAGACATACAATATTTAGCTAAGAGGTTGATAAATCTTTTAATTATCTTGATTTAATATCTATGCTTTAAATGAGATTATGAGTTATTTAGAAAATTAATTATGAGTTGTGATTGGGGTAAAAAGTTTATTTTTTCCTAAGAGCTTAAGTGGATCCAGGCCACACATTAAATCATCATACATGAAGAAACTAGAAAAATACATGTCATTTCTATTGCACAATGTAAACAAATCATCAAATAATTTATAAACTCAACATGAAAGAATAATAGTGATGCCACACCGCATACAACCCAAAAAAAGAAATGTAATGAAGCTCTACCCTTATACATCCTGGTATATAAAAAAACAATTATGATTACAAATGATAAGTGTTATGTGGGGGGGGTGGGGTCTTCAAATCTTCATACTTTCTTCATTTCTTCATTTATAATTGCTTGCTTCAAGGCATCATGGGGCCTCCCAAGACAAAGCCTTCTAGCCACCGCTCATCCTAATCCCCCCATAACACTAATCCTAATTCCTAATATAAAATTACTAAGGGTGATACAATATTCAGCTAAGAGGTTTCTAAATCTTTTAATTATCTTGATTTAATACCTATGCTTTAAATGAGATTATGAGTTGTTTAGAAAATTAGTTATGAGTTGTGATTGGGGTAAAAAGTTTATTTTTCTTAAGAGCCTAAGCGGATCCAGGCCACACATTAAATCATCATATATGAAGGAACTAGAAAAATACATGTCATTTTTATTGCACAATGTAAACAAATCATCAAATAATTTATAAACTCTACGTGAAAGAATAACAGATCGGTAGGTACCACCGTACAACTCAAAAAAAAGAAATGTGTAGCCGAGCTCTACCCTAATACATCCTGGTATATAAAAGAATAATTATAATTACAAATGATAAGTGTTATGGGTCTTCAAGTCTTCATACTTCCTTCATTTCTTCATTTATATTTGCTTGCTTCATCAGGCCTCTAGACAAAGCCTTCTAGCCACCATCCTAATCCCCCATAACACTAATCTTAATTTTAATATAAAATTACATCAAAATAGGAAAAGTAAATCTAACTACACCTACAAAATAAGTGTTAGCTAAACACACCATACAACCCAAGTTATATGTATAATTTGAACTTAACACCCTGCACATGGGTAACTAAGCCCACATGTCCTAATTTAGATTATGCTTGGGTTAAGCAGCAAAAAAGAGAGCATATTTATATTTATTTTAAGTGCTCTTTAAGCAAAATCTCTTGTAGAAAATATAATTAGGCCAATCATGGCCTAATATCCAGTCTACGAAGCATACACCCTAATATCCAATCTACAATAATACATTATAAAACAAACATACATCAAACCATACACCTCCCTAAAATAAAGCTAAAAGTGGTGACTTAATCTAATGTGTGTATATTAAGGCTTGTGTAATATGTTCTAACTAGGTTTTAGAGTTATCATTCTCTAAGTATAAAGGACATTTAATTATAAAGAGTGGTTTCACTTTAAGTGATTTAATTGATTTGTAAATTTTACTTAGTGCTTTCTTCTGATTCATTTGACCTAGCTAAACAACTAAGTGTTTTAAAGAAAAGGAAAGAGAGGATCACTCTCTTTCATCCCTACCTTAAGTCACATCTAAAGCAAATTATTTAATCAATTTTCTTTAATGAATGACTTATTACATATTTTAAATTAATCCTAAGGTTAGGTTCACTGTAAATAATCTCATTTGATAAGAAAGACATCTTAAGATTAATTGAAATTAATTACTATCACATAACATATATTTGTTCATTTTTTCCATCATATATAGCATGCATATGATCAAGTTTTAAACATACCTATACATGCAATTTGTATCTTAACACATTTAAATTATGAATGTAAGCAAATATACTTAGAATTGATGTTTCATTCAGTTTAATTATTTTATCATATTAATTTAAAGTTCTATCTAAATTCTTATACAAAAGCATAAGAAAAGAACTCTAAATCATATGATCAATCAACCCAACCACTTAAATAAAATATGAATGCATATCTTTTAATAGAAAAAGGGGTTTTCATTCATTAGCTAAATACACATTCAAATGTATGAAAGTTTTAAGCAAGTACGGCATTGTTAGCGGGAGTGAGGTAGGAACCTCCTTGGCTACTTAAAGTCGCATCCCTAATATCGGACTAATATATGCTATTCTTAAATATATATGGACATATAAACAACTATAAGAATAGAAAATCATGTAAAAGTAGAATTTGATTTATTTAATTTATTTATGTAAATGAATTAAAGCTCTATATAAATTCTAATGTTAAAATGCATAAAAATGAAATCGAACAGGTACGTCACCATTATTCTGCACTAGGAGAGTGAGGTAGGAACCTCCTTGGAGCTACATAAAGGTGCATCCTGGGATGTCTAGACTAATATACCCATTAACATTCAAAATTATGCAAATCAACATATGAATGTAAGAAAGAGACTTCATACACTAAGCTTATATTCACATGCACTCTATGTATATGAATAACTACAATATATATATATATATATATATATATATATATATATATATATATATATATATATATATATATATATATATATATATATATATATATATATATCATTATTAATTAATAAGCTTTTGAAAATATATTTGTAATTTAATAGTGATAATAGCCGCACATATTATTAATTAAGCTAATACATGCAAATTGACATAAAAGAAATCATCTTCATTTAATTAATTTGGAAGAACTAAATGCATGAATACAGGTAGCATATAACATTTTAATAAGATTGGAAAGAAATAAAGCAACACAATGTATGTAATTTCATTCAACCCAACTAATTCCTAAGGACAATCACATTAAACAAACTTACTTAAAATAATCAAAGTTTCTTAAAGCTATTTTAATTTCATGTTTGATTTGATTTAATGGATGTAAATAAGATTTGTTAATCCTAATCTCATTCCCCATATGTGTGAGTTAATATGATTTAATGAAAAGCAATTTGGTTAATTTTATGAATTGAGTAAGTTAAGCATGGATTAAGTCAATTAATTAACCCTTACATATGTCACCTTAAGGTAATTAATTAAATAATTATGAGCTAATATGATATGCAATCACATGAAAAGTAAATTAGAAATGCTCCTGAAATGAAAGGGGTCTAATATAATTAGCTCATAATTATTAATTAATTAAGCATAAGGGACTCAATTACTTTTATAGTTTTCTCACACATATGAGCTAATCATAATTTTATTAGCTCTCTCTTTAGGTTATTGAACGCCCAAAGAGCTACCCAAGAATTAATTAGGAAAAACATATTTAATCAAGTTAATTAAGTTCATTAATTATCTAATTAAATCCTAATTATCCTTAATCAACAATATGAAATGGACTTGGGAAAGAGACAAAGAAGGAAGCCTAAGTCTCAATCCCTAAATAATTTCAAATGGTTGATTAAATTTCACATATAACTTAGATTTTGATTGATTTAATTAATTAATTAATTAATTTTAAAGAGGGAATGAAGAAAACTTAAGGAAAAGATCAAGAGGGTCCCAATCCATTTCCCAAAGTTTCTCCACTATTAACAAAGGCTAATGAACTTAATTAATAGACTAATTCACTGTTCATTTGATTAATTATCATTAATTAAGGTAAAAGAGTAATTAAGGCTTAATTAATCAATTTTCATAATTAACTATCCAATAAATTCTAAGAAAAAATAGGGGAGGCAAAGGTCATCCCACTAAACATCTCTGGAAAGTTTAAAATCAATTGGATAATTAATCAGAGAGTAATCAGGCTAATTAAATTTTTAATTAAATCTTAATTAAGCAAAAATTATTATTCAAAATTAATTAATAATAATTTTTTGAATTTCCAAATACCTTTAAAATGATCCTCATTTATATTTTTGGATTTTCTAGGATTAGTTATGAATTTTAGAATTTTCACCTTAAAATGGATTAATTAAGCCTAATTAACTCCATAATCCCATGGTACTGTAAGCTTTCATGTCAATGGGATAGGCTATTTAAGTTGTCAAAGGATGTCAATTTTGACGCGGTGGATAAAGCTTTCGTGGACCGATCTAAGATTGACGCCACAATCAAATCCTGAGGTTAAGGAGGAAATCGGTGGATCTAAGTGTGATCAGATCAGGACCGTCCATTTGATCACGCAGAATGGATGACCCGCAATTTATCTCCTTCATGAAAGGCAAAAGACGGATACCATCCGTCTTTCTCTGTTCAATCTGAGCTCACCCGAGCTCGAATTGGGATCAAAATGATCCCACACCATCAGTAGGAGAAGGCGAACACATCCAACGGTCAAGATTGACCCACATAAAAATTTTATTCACAAAGGCCCACGAAAAATTCACCTAAACTATGATTTTTTAGAATTATCTCACCGGAGCTAATGTCCGCGTGATTGAGAAGGTAGCCATGAGGCAAACCTCTAGAGAAGCTTGGACCTACTTGAAGTGAGCCGAACCAATCCACGACGAGCTTCATCAACTTGGACCTCGATGGCTTGGAAACGGGAAATGACTTGGTATTGCTCAACGAGGGTGATGGTGTGTGGGTTGACAAGTTATGGTGAAGGGTTGAGCAAATGGGATTTCGGATTGGCCTCCCTTGTTTTGGCTACACATGGGAGAAGGAAATATGAGCTCGAGAGGCTTTAAAATGCTCTAAGGAAGGCACTGGGATTTCATTTATCACTTGGGGATCGTGGTTCCAACTGTTTGAATTGAGGGGTATACCCCAATCGTGGAAGGGTGAGATGGGCTTGCTCTGGCCACCACTGGGCAGAGAGGTCACACTCACAATGTGGCTCACCCGAGTGGAGGAGAACAGAGGTGCCCAAGGGCTGGTGTCAATGGTTCCTGGCTTGAATCTGGGGGTGCTCGGTTGCAGGAAGTGAGTCAACTCACCTCCCATTGGTCCATGACCAACCTAGGGTGTGTTAGTTGAGCTAGGTGGGTTAGGTGGAGCCTCACTTGAGTGTTTTGAGGGTTGCCATGTTGATGGGGGAGTTGACATTGCTTCTTAAAGGGAGAATTCAATGGAAAGAGGGCTTTTCCAATGGTTAATCCCCTTGGGTGGGGTCCACTTTACTTTGGGTTGATTTGTGTGTGATCTAAGATTGGCTTGGATCTGTCAACCAATAGGTCTCATGAGTTAGTTTTTGGTTTTTGGCTTCATTTGGTCAAATGGGCTTATATGGATTCATGTTGAGTTGGATTGAATAATTAGTCAAATTAGATCAAACCAAGGCTTAGTTTAGGTTCAAATGATCATTTGGAGTGTTTTGGTTCAAGTAGTTTTGATTAATTTGGCTTAAGTTTGATTTTGGCTCATTTGGATTCAAACAGGTCAAATGGGCTAAGTCAACCAATTTGACTAATTTGACCAAATTAGGTTGGGTTGAGTGTTGGTTCATGTTCAATTGACTAATTGAAAATGATTATTGGCTTTAGTTTGGTTTAATTTATAATCAATTTGGATTTTGGCCAATTTGACCATTTAGGTCAATTTGGGCTAGGTTGAGTCAAGTTGACCAATTAGTCAAATTGGACTCAATTATGATTTTGGTCAAGTTCAATAAATGATTTGGAATGAACTTGAGCCATTGGTTGTAATCAATTGCTAAATCATGATTTGATCTCTTTGGCTTTTTAAGCCAATAAAACTTTGGTCAAATGATCAATTAGGTTTGGTTTGGTTAATTTAGAAAAAAAGTTTAGGTTCCATTTAGGCTAAAGGTTGACTTTGTCAAAGGACCAAGTTGACTTGGTTTGATCCAATTCAAGGTAGTTGATCACCCTAGGATGATTGTTGATCATGGTGTGATGTTTGGATGGGCTTGGTTCAATCCAATTTGGGTTGAATTAGAACTTGGCTCGAAAAGGGTCTTTAGGTCACTTTGGGTGAAATGGACCTAAATGGGTCAATTGGTTTGATTTTGGCTTGATTCAAGTTTAGTTGAACTCACTTTTGGAAATTGATTTAGTTTGATTTATTTTTGGTCATTGGAGGGTGAATTTTTATTTATATTTTTGAATATAAATGAAGGAGTGATTGATTTACAAAGAAATCAATTATGTTTGGTTGAGATTTGATTAAGCTTATGGAGGTAGGTCCATATGGCTTAAGAAAGGTCTTGATTTAGTTTGACTTGATTTGGCTCATTTGAATTTGGATTTCATTTATATTTGTGAATATAAATGAAGTAATGATTGATTTATAAGGAAATCAATCATGTTTGATTTGGTTTAAAGTGTTTTGGCTAAGCATATGAAAGTGGTTCATATGGCTTAGGAAGGGATTTTAGAATTTGAATTTGATTTTGGGTTCTAATCATTTGATTTGGAATTTGATTTATGATTTGAATTTGAATTTGAGGTTTTGAGGAAGGAAGCAAGATTGGGTTTAAGGCTATAGGCAAGTTTCCTAAATTCAAGACATGGCCTATTCTTATGACTAACTCTTCAAGTCTCTAAGCTTAGTTAAGTATTCACTAATCACTAGAAGTGTCTTAAGACTAGGGAGCACTTAGTATGTAAGAGTCCTAGGTCTATGATGAGGAAGTTGAGAGCTCACTCCAAAAGTGAGGTCAACAAACGGAGCCCAATAGGTGTGGTGTATCTAACGAGGTGCACCACACGTATTGGTATTGACTGAGATGATCAACAACGTCTGAAGGATCGCAAGCACTAACATAAATGATCTATTCATAAACCTAAGATGCAGAAGGAATCAAGATCTTAGTGCAATGCAACTCAACTTATGCCAATGACATAAGAGAGGAAAAATTGATCCACTGAGGGATCAAGCATGTGAACCTTCCACTGGGAAGCATGTCCGTTATTTCTGTTGGGAATTTGATTTGATCTTGGAACTCGAGAGGATATGATTTGTCCATAGGGAAGAATTTGATTTGATTTGGGGAGAAAAGATCCCCCGGGATTAGGATTCACGTCCTGTCGGGGATGAGTGTGTGAGCCTTCCATTATGGAAGCAGGTTCAAATTATCCACTAGGGATGGGAATTTGATTTGTTTATAATTCAGGACTCCACTAGAGATAGGATATAATTTTGAATCTGAGAGCACATCTGCTAGAGATATGAGCTCAGATCCACTGAGGATAAGACGGGTTTAATATATGGATTTCTGTGATTTGTGTATCCGCTAGGGATAAAAGTCGGTGGATTTAATAAAATGGACCCTATCGGTGTGCGATGGATCCACTAAGAAGCTATATCACCGAGCTGCCTTAGATTTACAAATCCAATGGGATAGTCTACCAGCCGTCAGGTAGAGCTAACCAACCTAAGGGGTGCCTTTCGAGGTGCAATGGTTAAGTCAAGAAAAAAGCTTGTAGACTAACAACTTCCTGAACAA
Source organism: Cymbidium sinense (assembly GCA_021442155.1). Lineage (NCBI taxonomy): Eukaryota > Viridiplantae > Streptophyta > Magnoliopsida > Asparagales > Orchidaceae > Cymbidium > Cymbidium sinense. The sequence continues at coordinate 233,112 of JAKCPB010001036.1, forward strand.
GGAACCACTAGGGTGATCGGTTGATATCACAATAAATCAAACCTGACCTAAGGAGACTATCGAGCGAATGCCGCTATAGACTCATGTCAACTTAAGAATAGTCAAAATTAATTTAATTTTAAATGGACTCTATCGGATGAATCCTAAGAAGGGGCTATTATCGCCTAGTCTTGTCTTAGATTTATAAATCCAAAGGGAAAGACTAACCATCGTAGAGCTAACCAACCTGGGGTGTCTTTTGGTGCCATGGTTAAGTTAGGAAGAAAACTTGTAGACTTACAACTTCCTAAACAAGGGACTATTGGGGTGATTGCTAGCAATACAATTGAACCCCACTAAGGTAACTATTATAATATCATTATGGACTCATATCGACTCAAGAATAGTCATAATTAATTTAATTTTATATGGACCCTATCGGTCTGCGATGGATCTACTAAGAAAGAGCTAATATCAGCCTAGTCCTATCTATTTACAAATCCAAAGGGATAGTCTACCGGCCGCAAGGTAGAGCTAACCAACCTAAGGGGTGCCTTTCATTGTGCAATGGTTAAGTTAGGAAGAAAGCTTGTAGACTTACATCCTCCCAAATAAGGAACCACCGGGTGATTGATTGATAGCATAACATCAACTGCACCTAAGGTCGACGTCTGTGCAAAGATAATGTGTAATAGACTTATATCTCCCAAAGCAAGGATGACCTCCGTGGTGACTGGCACAACAAGTCGAACCCGACTTAAGGCTACCGAGAGAATGCCTACTTGGGACTTATCTCAACTCAAAAGTAGTCGACAATTCCTATAGGAGTTTTCGACACTACCCTAAAGATAAGATGTCTGCTTGGGAAAAGATACCACTGGGGGTTTTCCTTCTAATCCATAAGTGAAGATATATATTTATCTTATTTATATATTTACATGGATCATGTTGGTGTGTGAGGGACCACACTAAGAAGGAGCTTATATCAGCCTAGTCATATCTCAGACTTATTGGACCAAGGGAGAATCTGCATGTCCATAAGACAAATTCTCCAACCACAAAGGTGGCTAGAAAGGGAGGCTATCAAATCCAAGAGTAACGAGTGTCTAAATGGGGTCACTAAGGATGTGATCCAAATAGAGTGCCCACAGAAGAGGTGCCACTATGAGCTTTATCCATGACCCTGTAAAAGAGAGCCTATAGGTGTACGGTGGCCAACTCTAGGAGAATGCTTGTAGACTTACATCTGCTACGAGTGGTGTATCCACCGGATGGGTTGTAGTCAACATGGCGATAACTAACCAACCTAAAGTGCCCGTTGGTTTGAAACAATCAATATGAGATGAAGGGTTGTAGACTTATAATCTCACAGATGAAAATGATTATTGGGATAGTCTGTCTTCATCGAGATAGGTGCTATCCGATTATGACTACCGGGAGTCTCGTGTAAGACACCGACTTGAAGTAGTCAGGAGGAAATGAGCAACTGGAGGACTTATCTTAAGCCTCAAATATACTCGACCCAGCCAATGCATGCTGGCTAGTTCAAGAAGAAAGCGTCTAGGCTTGCATCCTCTTAAATAAAGTCAACATGAGGTAGCTTACCGCCATGCAGTAAGGCCTACCAAACTAACAAGCCGCTTATCAATTCACAATTGTCAATTTAGGAAGAAAGCTTGTAGACTTACATCCTCCATACAGGAACCACTGGGTGACATTAGTAAGGTAGCATGTCAGACCGACCTAGAGCGGCTAATGAATAAGTGTCATAGGGGGCTTTATCCCACATCAAAATAGTCTGAGACAAAAGATATATGTTTGTGTGTAGTTTGTGTTGGTGATGTGTTGCTAAGGATTGAACGCCACTCAGGTTCCTTACACCAACCCTAAACACATCGTGGCAGATTCGCAAACAAAGATATTTCTAACAAATATGAAAAGGTGGAGTTTGAGATGAAAGAAATTTTATTGATAACTATTTTTAAAATAAGTTTAAAGGGGGTTTTGGCTAAGCATATGAAGGTGGTTCATATAGCTTAGAAGGGATTTTGAATTTGAATTTGATTTTGGGTTCTAGTCATTTGATTTGGAATTTGATTTATGATTTGGATTTGAATTAGAGGTTTGATTTGAAGAAGGAAGCAAGGAGTTTAAAGCCATAGGTAGTAAGTTTTTCTAAATCCCTAAGACATGACCTATTCTTATAACCAACTCTTCTAAGTCTCTAGGTTTAGGTTAAGTGTTCACTTAATCACTAGAAGTATCTTAAGACTAGGGAGCTCTTAGTGTCTACAAGAGTCTTAGGTCTATGATGAAGAAGTTGAGAGCTCACTCTAAAAGTCAAGTCAACAACTTGGCTTGAGAATCAACTCATTTAATATAAAGAGATAAAATGATCTTTATTCAAATAATTATTATAATAAAATGATAAATAGAATGATAATTAGAAAAAAAAATAATTAAGCATTTTATATAAGAAAATTAGATATGATTTTTAATTATTTTTAATAAATTTATATTTAAATTATTAAATTCTAATATATTTAGATCATAGAGCTCAACTTACCAGCCAATTTATGAAGCTGAATTCGAATTTGACTCACTTATACTCCTATGCTCTTTCTATTTTCTACTCACCATATATAATAGAATTATTCTATGATTTCATATATATATATATATATATATATATATATATATATATATATATATATATCATAGGCCAAACACGAAAGCATAAATGAGTTTATGTGCAATACATGCATGACTAAGAAATTTTTGAAACACTATAAAATATTTAAAAGAGACGAATTGAAAAAAAAAAAAATACTAAATATCAGAAATAAGCGAAATAAAATATCCAACAGAAGTTACACAACTTAAAAAAAAAATTATTTATATTCGGATAAAATGATATGAAATGAGGAGTCTTTTCAAACATAAATAATGCATACTTTTCATATGTGTCTATTATAAATATATAAACGAGATCTTCTGCTCTTCAAAGCTTTGATGCCTTTTGTTTCATGAGGAGAAATTTTTTCTGATATAGACAAAATAGCCGGCCTTCAACAGAAAAAAAGAAAAAAAAGAAAAAAAGGAGTTTTATGTTAAGTTGATAATTTGCAGGCAACTGCTTTTTTTTTCTCTCTCTCTCTCTCTCTCTCTCTGTCTCTCTCTTTATGTTGCATGATTACCAATCTTATTTATGGGCCGGCCATTTTATTAGAGGTTTGAAAAAGTTTTGTTAAAGAGAGATTATTAGATCTAAATATATTAGCTCTAAAATTTACCCCTTTCATAAAAAAAAGTATTTTAAATATCTTGTAATTTTGATAATTATGAAATAAGAATACACTATCTAGATTTGTTCTTATTGAGAACTTTAGATCTGGTTCAGATTCTAAAGCAAGTATAGTTAATTATCCTTCCCAATAAGTTGAGTTGATATTAGATCGCCAAAATCGGAAGAAAGAGTTTAAAATTTAGATTACGAAATTTATCATTTCAACTTAAACCTGATTTGAGAAATGATGACATGGAGCATGTATCCCATGGATTCATCCCTGACGTTAGTCTACTTAGTGAGGAGATAAATAATCTAAGATAAAGATCCTCATAAGAACACATTTAAGAAATTGTAGATATTTATTTAAGGAGACAAAAGTATACCTGAATCGAGAGGTTTTTAAAGATAAATTCACAACTCAAAAGAGAACATGAGCATATGAGTAATCATTATAAGGAGTTGGAAAACCAACGAGGACAGAATCGATCTCAGAGCCTATGTCAAGTCAGCTTGAGGACACGCCATATCCTTAGATACGAGAGCAATATATTTAACACTGATTTGACATTGGCTCCTTTGTGTGAATTTTTTTAATTTGTCACCCCGACAAATAGTTTTCATGTGGATAAATTAGGTCGATTGTTTTAATGATTTTAAATATTGATGTTATTTGATTTGATGATTATGTTTAAGAGCTTTAGATCCTATCGACTCTTTAGTCGCTAACGAGGATTAAATCTACTATCACCGATGTAATCGCCAGATATTTCGATTTGAGAATCTTATTATAGATTTTTAGGTTTTGTTGACCTAGACCCAGTCCTAAGACTAAACCGGGAAGCAACCCGTGCAACTTCCTCAGACACTTGAATCTAAACATCCAAAGATGTGTCGTAGGTGTATTTAAGAATTTAAAATTTTTATTTCGAAGTTATGAGATTAATTGATTGTTATTTAATTTGATTTGAAAAATTGATTAATTTAAATATGTATAAGAGGTTTAGATCCGCCAACTTTATTTAGGAGGATTAGATCTACTATCACCTAACGTAATTATTTTCAAATACCCGATTTAAAACTCTTATTATAGGTTTTAAGTTTTGTTAACCCTAACACGCCCTAAGACTAAACCGAAGAAACCCGCGACAAAGATTAAAATTTGCACTTGAAATCTATATCTGCACATGCATATAAAGATAGCTAATTTCATCTAATTAATGAAATCATTTACTTTGAAAATCATAATTAGAATGAAATTCCTTAATTTTGATCAAAGGGGTAATTTTTATAGATTTTGATTTATTGCCTTATTTGCTTGTAAAAGGCGCATTGGCAAAGAAGGCGTTTTGAATTAGATTGTAGTTTAACACATTTATTACACTTAGTTTACTTGTTGAGTTTTTGTAATTATCCTAACTTGAATATGTTCAATTTACTTCAATTTTGATAAGTTATGTTGATTTCAGTGTTTATTGATTTAGCCCTACTTATGATTATTAGTTAGCAAAGTAATCACCTCCATATTTGCATAAGAGTTATTAAACCCAATTTGGATTCATCCTCGATTTTGAGTTTATTAAATTTGTTATGAGTTTAGTATCCCCAAATTCCAAATTAAAGCTTGCTTAATTTTGAAGAATTTAAAAAAAAAGAGAACCATTTTACCGCTTCAATTTAAGCCATGAGGATTACAATTAGAGTTTATGAGTTTAATATTAGCATCTCCCAAAGTTTGTGAGTTTAATATAATATCCAAATTTCACTTAGAGTTTAAATGAATATTCTATTCTTTTCAAAATTTGCTTTAAAGGCTCCCCCCTTTTTCTTGTTTCTCACTTTTTAGTTTAAAATTAGCTGCAAGTTTTCATATTTAGAGCTCTTAAGTCAGCTCATTTCACTCTTCCTTTTTTTTCTAAGTCAAAAGTTTTGACAAAATTTTGGACTTCAGATCATCCCCATGGGAGTTGATCTGGTTTTTCCAGACGCCTCACGTAGATTGATGTCTTGACAACACAATTATCTCAGTCTCTGCCGAAAGAACAAGTCTTTAAACCGAAAGAAGACAATGCAATATATATTCATTCCCTCCCTTTTTTTTTCTAAGTCTAGAAATTAGACAAAATTTCGACAACATTTCGTCAGAGAAGACACAAGTGGTGTCTTACTAGGTACACCCTCATAGCGCGGTGTCATGACACACATGTTTTTCATCCGTCAGCTCTTGAGCATAACGAGGTCTTCAAACCTGAAAGACGATATATATATATATATATATATATATATATATATATATATATATATATATATATATATATATATATATAGTAAGCGGACGAAAATCAAAAGGAAAATTTGTCTGGCCGACGATGTTCTTCTTCGAAAAATCGAAGAAGAATTTGGCGATATGTTCTTCCTCGATTTGCTACATAAAAATGGGACGAAAGCGAGGAAGAATCGAAGAATTCTCCGTTGACACGTTCTTCCGATTCGAATGGAACGACGCTAAAGCGCGGCGGACGCCAAAAATCGAAAGAAGAATTTAATTAACGACGTTCCCGATGGTAAAACCGAACCATATATAGAATGAGGTGCTGTAGGCTGGGAAGGATTTGAGGCTGGCGGGCCAGAGTGGGGGCTGGTGGGCTGGCTAGGAGGTGGGCTGTGCAAGGGCTGGCTGGTCAGGCGGTCACACTGGTCGTTGCGCAGCGGAGCAGATCTGGGTTCTGCGGGACAGCGCGGGCGGAGCGGAGCTGCGGCCGGTGAGTCGCGGGACGCGGAATGCCCGAGTCGGCGGCACAGGACAGAGAGTGCGCGTGTTACTGGCGCGCGGACGGACGCTGGACCGGACGTGGAGGCAGAGCAGTTCTGTGGAACTGCGGAAGCGGGCCAGCGGGCTACGCGGTGGGAGCGGCAGGTTGAAGGCGTGCGGGCCGGCGGCGAAGGCGCGCGGGCGGATTGTGGCAGCGGGAGGCGTGGGACGGAACGGTTCAGCGGAGCGTGCGAAATTGCGTGTGCGGTTCAGCGGTTTGCGTCGGCGGTGGGGGCGTGCCGGAACGGAGGGCCGGTGGGAGCGGTGCGGCAGCATAACGGAGCAGCGGGTGGCGGACGCGGGACACGCGGAATGTGCGGTTGCGCGGGGAGGACCGGCGGGATCGGATTATGCCAGAACAGTGGAAACAGAAGAGCGAAAGAGAATAATTTTACATGTCTTTTTTTTTTCTTTCCACGGGAGGGAGAGGTGTAGGAGAGAGAAATCGGGATTTGGAAAATGAGAGGGAGAAGTTGTAGAATGGGGGAGCGGTTATTTTTTTAAATTTTTTTTCAGAAAACTAAAAATATGGGGGAATGGTTGAGCAGGGGGTAATTTGGAGATTTTTTAATAAATTTTGAATTTATTAAACTTTAAATATGGATAGTCGACAAAATAGTCAATATATATATCGATTTAGGGTAATTCTATCAACGCGAATGACCGCTTCAATGATGGACCATTTCATTTGTAACCAAATCGAAATTCAAATAAATGCGCTCGCTTTCAATCACGATGCGCTCAATTGTGCGGAGTCTTATTTGATAGATTTCAAAGTTTTAATCGATCAATTTCAAAAGTCGCTGATTCTACTCGGCATCTCGACCGAGCGCGTGCATGCGATCGACGACTCGAGCACTTGATCGGTTGCTCACCAAGTTGTGAAATATTTATATCCTCATCAATTTCGATGTTTTGAACGCGATGGTGAAGTCCATTTGTCGATCGGAGGTCATTTGAGTTGATGACATCCATCCAATACATTTCTCGATTTGACGATGTTTCAAATCACTCAACATTTGTACATACTCAATCAATTGAGTAGAATAGTCTCATTTGATAGATTTTAATGTTTTGAAGCTAACCAAGATCAATTTCAAGAACGGTCATCATCTGGTCTCAGATCTCACATGAAGTATGATGTGAGCGACTCGAGCACTTGATCGTTGATCATTAAGTCATACAATATTTATATCCCAACCAACATTCTAAATGTGACACAAAGTCCGCTTCGTCAAATCGAGCTCATTTGAGTTAATTTTGGTGACGTCCAGTGCGTTTCAACCTCGATTTGTGTGATGTCACTTCAAATCACTCGACATTTGCGCATACTCTCGAACAACAACCTCATTTGAGATTTTCGACGTTTTGAAGCTAACGACGCAATCAATTTCATGAACGAGGTCGCTTAGTCATCACGCCTTTCCAACCGATATGATACATATCGAGCCGAACTTAATCAATTGTCGTTAGATTTTGCAATATTTATATTCGATCGATTGACGCTCAACGCAATGCCGAAGTAGTTCATCGATCGAGGTCATTTTATTTTCAACGCCCAGCATTTTGAATCCCGATTTGCACTGCCGCTAAAGTCCGTCGAATTAGACTTACTATTTGTTTTGATTTATGACACATGTGGATGTCAACAAATAGCATTATGTAATGCCCCAATACATTATTGTATATTGAATTTTTATGTATTGATTAACTTCGATAATACACATATATTATATATAAAATAATACTCACACATCATTTTACGATCAACACATAATAGTTGTAAATTAGTTGAGTGTCATATTATACGTCATTAGAGTCGATGTAGTTATATTCTGATTCCACACGTAATAATTTTTCCTTTTAAAAAATGACAAAATTTGTAAATATATGTAAAGTTTTAATTGATTATTCGATGCTAATATTTGGTATGTAAGTAATATATTCTGATATATATAATTCAATATAGAGAGAATGATTAAAATTAGAGAATAAATACTTTGAATTATATAGATAATAATTAAAAAGAAATAAAGAATTATTCTATGATTTCACATATTTTATATATATATATATATTTCATTATCCATAGGAGTCATAGGACTTGCCGGCCAAACACGAAAGCATAAATGAGTTTATGTGCAATACATGCATGACTAAGAAATTTTGAAACACTATAAAATATTTAAAAGATACGAATTGAAAAAAAAAACAATACTAAATATCAGAAATAAGCCAAGCGAAATAAAATATCCAACAGAAGTTACACAACTTTAAAAAAAAAAATATTTATATTCGGATAAAATGATATGAAATGAAGTCTTTTCAAACATAAATAATACATACTTTTTATAAGTGCCTATTATAAATATATAAACCAGCATCTTCTGTTCTTCAAAGCTTTGATGCCTTTTGTTTCATCTATGAGGAGAAATTTTTTTTTTTCTGCTATAGACAAAATAGCCGGCCTTCAACAGAAAAAAGAAAAAAGAAAAAAGAAAAAAGAAAAAGGAGTTTTATGCTGGTAGTTAACTTTATAATTTGCTCTCTCTCTCTCTCTCTCTCTACGTTGCATGATAACCAGTCTTATTTATGGGCCATTTTATTGGCGAGGTTTGAAAAAAGTTTTGTTAAAAGAGAGATTATTAGATCTAAATATAGTATAATGTAATGCTCAATCAATATATTATTATTATATTTCTATAAATTATTATATTGATTAAATAATATAATAGTATATATATAAAATAATACTCACACAATACACATCATTTTACGATCAATACATAACATAGAATTACTGATCGAAATTATTAAAAATGTAAAAAAAGTATATTCAAATTCCACACATAATAATTATGTGAAATTTTAGTTGATTATTCGATGCAAATGTAAGTAGTATATTGTGATATATATAAGTCAAAATAGAGAGAATGTTTAAAATTAATGAATAAATACTTTGAATTATATAGATAATAATTAAAAAAATAAAGAATTATATATAGACCAATTTTTATTATTTCTATTTTTTTAATGTAATCGACTTCGAAGAAGTAATGTTCTAACTTCAACCTTATTTCTTCTCTTCATAACACAAAAAAATATAAAAGAATATTCTGATGCAATTATAATTTCTATTGTTAGAGTTTAGCTCTAATTTTCAACACGAAAATAAATAAAAATGTATATATTTCAAAATAGGACCTTCCTTGACAGACAGAATTACTGTGATGGATCAAATTATGAGGTGGGAAGAATAATAGAAATTGCTAAAACAAAGTCGAGTAATAATTTGAAAGAAAAAAGAAATAAATTAATAATAATTTGAAAGAAAGTAGCTCATTTGACCTATTCCAATTAAAAGAGAACGAAAAATTATGATATGCAGAATCTGAATATAATTTTTACATTCAAAATTTCATTAACATAATATCATATAATATTTAATTAATATACAGCTCATATATATAAGTTATAAAGTATTATTTATTGGGTGAAAAGTGCTATTTATAAAGCTAATATGTATTACTATATAATTAATATTATATCAATATATAATATTTTGCAAAATATATCAATTATATATTACTTGAATATTATATATTATATTATTAAAATCAAAATTAAAATCACTTTCAAATTACATACGTGATAACCTCTCATAAGGAAAATACAAAATTTGGCATCTTGTTGGTCACATGACGTTCTTAATTTTTATTTCAATTGCAAATGAATTAAAATAAATAAGATAGTTATCACTAAGAAAATGATGCGAGAATGAGAATTAAATAAGAGAAAATTCACTGTAAATAATATTCTATATAATGTGTTCGATACTGTGAACCTACTTGATCTTCCCTCACTGATGGTGACATATGTTTATAATTTAATTTTTATATGAAAACAAATGCCATATTCATAGTTTGTTTGGAAAAAAAAAAACAATAATAATCTATTTATCTATAATAATTATTTTTGTCTTGATTTATTAGGCGTGTAATTAATGAATGATACAAGTCAATCTGTTCATATCATTACTCATTATCCGCCCGGTCGAAAAAGATGTAAAGATAAATGTCAAAGAAGTTCCTAAAAATTAATAAAGAATATTGCTACACTATTTAAATAAATTTATTTAAGAAATTATTTTTATTTTATTTTAGCATGAAATTAATTATTTTGTTACTTAAGAAAATATATTCATGCTAACAAATGAATATCCAAAAATATGAGATACTTGAGATTTACAAAATTATATTTAATCATATGCTTATAATAGAACATCATATATATATATATATATATATATATATATATATATAAAATTCAATCTTCTATGAAAGAAATAATTTTCGAGATGTAATAGTAGATAAGACACTACCCAAAGATTACCTCACTTTTGTGACTTTAGACCGATGTGTTTCCTATGCAGTCTATAGTTAATTACCCATCTCAAGAAGTGAGATAACTTGATGCTAATTAAATCGCAGCATATGTATAAGAATAAAGATATGAGTTTTAATTTAAGATAAAATTCATCATTTTAGCTTAAACCGAATGGTTGGGGAATGACGCGTGATCTAGATCCCATGATTCACATCCGCAATCATCCCTAGTCTACTTAATCGAGGATACCCAACCGTGAAGGATCCTCATCAAGAACACATGGGTTACGCCCAAGAAATCCTATAGATCTAAAAGAGACAAGCTTAAGTCTACCTTAAGTTTTTTTGTTTTATCAAGTATACCTTATGATTCACAACTCAAAGGCGAGCCATGCATACTGGGACGATCGTAATATAATGATGGAGCCAAACCACCCGATCGAGGACTCGGTCAGAATCTTTTATGGACAGCACGCAAAGGACACGAGCCACATTCTTACGGTGAGATTAATTTGAACATAACAGAACACTTGATTTAACACTCTTTGTGAGCTAGAGTTTTCTACCCCCAACAAAAAGTGGATGATTGAGAATTTTAAGTTTTATGATAATTTTATTTGAGCTTTATTGATACTTAATTTGATTTAAAAAATTAATTAATTTAAATATGTTTAAGAGCTTTATATTTTGTCAACTCTATTTAGCTAATAGAGATTATTATCGTCATACACGTAATCATTGCCGATATTTCACCGATTTGAAACTCTTATTATAAAGTAACTTACTCCCTAAGACTAAACCAGAAGCAACCCAGATCCTCGACAATTGAATTTAGTATTCAAAGATAGTGTCTGTATTATATTTAAGATTTTATGTAGTGTTTGTTTCTTAACTATAAGATTGATTTCAAATTTTTATTTAATTCCAACTTGCCTACAGAGCCTTTTTAGACATTAAAATTTGAATATATTTAAGAGCTTTAGATCATCAACTGTTTAGCTAATTAGATCTACTATCACCGAGAATTTATATTTTACCGATTTGAAACTCTTTTATGTTTTTGGTTTTGTTAACGATCCACTAAGACTAAAGAAACAACCCGACAAAGATCCTCGACACTTGAATTTAAGCATTCAAAGATAGTGCCCATGTGTATTTAAGATTTTATGTAATTTTATTTTGAGTTATGAGATTGATTTCATTTTATTTAATTCCATTTTAGTTTTTCATACATTAAAATTTGCACTGAAATCTCTATGTCCGAGCAATACGTATATTTATAGCTTAGCTAATTTCATCTAATTAATAAAATTATTGATTTTGAAAATCATAATTAGAATGAAATCCTTAATTTTGTATTGAAGGAAAGCTATGATTTTGTAGATTTTGGCTTAAGATTGCCTTTTGTGCTTGGACAAAGAGTTCTGATCCGTGAAGAAGACGCTTTTGATTTAGATTGGCTTTAATAAACTACCGACACTTAGTTTACTTGTTGAGTTTTGTAATTTTTTAACTTGATTATGCTCAATTTACATCAATTTTGATAAATTATGTCAATTTCGTGTTGTTTTTTATTACTTATTATAAAGATAATAATTACCCATATTCAGATAAGAATTATTAAACTCAATTTGGATTCATCCTTAAATTTTAAGTTTATTGTAAGTTTATTATGAGTTTAGTATTAGTCCTCTCAAATTCCAATTAAAGTTTGCTTAATTTTGAAAAATTTATAAAAGAGAACTCATTTACCGCTTCAATTTAAGCCATAGAATTGTAATTAAAGTTTGTGAGTTTAATATTAGCCTCCCCAAATTTTACTTGTATTTTAAATGAGTGTTATTCTTTCCAAAATTTGTTTTTAAAGGCTCCTTTTTTCTTGTTTCCGCTTTTTAGTTTAAAATTACGAAGTTTCTCTACTTAGTTCTTAAGTCACTCATTTCACTCTCCCATTTTTCTAAGTCAAAAGATTTGACGAACTTCAGCCTCCGGCCATCCCTGTGTGAGTCGTAGCGGGTTTTACCCAGCCTGCTGAATGAAAGTGGTGTCTCAGACGCCATAATCAATTTTTTTATCTCACATGCCTCAGTGAAAATGAGGTCTTTAAACCTGAAAGAGGACATACAATGTAATATATATTCATCCTCCTTTTTTTTCAAAGTTTGGAAATTAGATAAAATTTCGACAGCATTTCATCTAGGGAGAGCGACATATATTGTTACTTACCTGACGCTGATTGAAGTCTTGCACATATACTTATTTTTTCATCTCGTCATACAAACGAGGTATTCAAACCCAGAAGAAACACAAGCGTATATATATATTCACATTTAGAGATCTCACATCTTCTCGACATTTTTTGACGACCGGCGTCGTAAAAGGAACTGTGCGGATTGAGAATGTGGGTAAGGAGGGACCAAAATAAAAAGAATTGACAATGTTCTTCCCGATTTCGCGGAAACAGATGTTAAAGCGAGGGATGCGACGAAAAATCGAAGGAATTCTCCTGGCGATGTTCTTCCCGATCTTTAAAAACGGACGACTAAAAGGCGACGCCAAAAATCGAAAGAAGAATTCGCCCTTTGACGATATTCTTCCTCGATTTACAAATAAAAGGATGGCTAAAGCGAGTGCGACGAAAAATTGAAGAAGAATCCGACGATGTTCTTCCTCGATTTGCGAAAAACGACTAAAGTGAGGGAGGCGATGCAAAATCAATGAAGAATTACCGACGATGTTCTTTCGATTTGCAACGCGAAAATGGACTGCTAAAGAAGGGCGACAAAATCAAGGAAAAATTCCTATCACGATGTTCTCGACTGGCGGTCAAAGATAAGAGGCTGGCTGGGCTAAAGAGCGGGCCAGGCAGCAGGTTTGTGGGGTAGATGCAGGAGGAGGGTGAGAAGGATTTTGTGACCAGATGGGGAAGAAAAGGTGAAGGATTGACGACAAAACAAGGGCCAGAGGAGGCAGAAGGAGGGTTGAAGCTGCCTGGCGTCGAGATCGGGAACCTCGGGTTTACTGAATCGCGGTGGGTCGATGCAGGCGGATCTGCGGAGTCACGGACGCGGAAGCGCGCGGGAAGGAGGAACTGGTGGTCGTATGGATCGCGCCGCAGCAGCGAGATGGGCGCGACCGCAGGTCCGGTGCGGTGGGTCAGCTGGTCGCGAACATCGCGGGTCATGCGCGGCGAGCTGTCGAGCGGCGTCGCGAATCCGCGGAACCGGTCAGAACATGGCTCGGGTCAGCAGGGGGGGGCTCGGTGCGGGCATGGCAGCGCCGCGAGCATAGGGAGGGATGGTGGATGGGGTCCGCGGGACACGCGGAGGCAGGATTAGCGACCGACAGCGAAGTGGGTTCGCAGGACGTGGCCGGAAGTGGCCCGTGCGCGGTTGCGGGAGACAAGCCGACGGAAGAGAAATTAAGAGAGGGAGAATTTTACCTTCATTTTTTTTTCTTATTCTTCCGACGGGAGAGAGGCAGGAGAGAGAGAGAGAGAGAGAGAGTAGTGGGAGAGAATGAGAAGAGAGTGGAGGGAAATGGGGGAGAAGTTGTAGAATAGGGGGAGTGGTTATCTTTTTAATTTATTATTTTTTTCTTTTTCAAAAATTGAAAAGGGAATGGTTGAGCATTGGGGTAATTTGAGAAATTTTAAATTAATTTAAATTATTTTAATTTGAAATTTGCGCCGGTAAATACACATAGTTAATACATATCGATTTAGATAATTCTATTATTCTCAACGAAAGACGTCTCACTGATCTGTACCATTTATTCAGCCGAAATCGAAATTCATTTCAAATAATGTTTGCTGCCGCTTCGATTTTCACGCAACTCATAATTGAGTGAGAACAATCTTATTTGATAGATTTCGATTTCAAAGCCAATGCCATAATCAATTTCACGACGGAGATCGCTTTGAATACGCCTGAATACGCGCGTAGACGCGATCGACTCGGTATTAGATCAATTGCTCATCAAGTCGCATACATTTATATATTACCACTCGACGTTTCTAAATGCAACGAGAAGTCCGCTTTTATCGGTCATTTGAGTTGATGGAACGCCCCGCATATTTCGCCTCGATTACGACGCTTTCAAATCACTCGACATTTGCACAGACTCGTCCGAATTGAGCGTAGATAGTCTCATTTGATATATTTCGACGCTCAAATCTAGTAATCAATTTCATGAACGGGTCATTTGTCCTCGCGCATTTCCCAACTTCGTGTCGACATCGATACGAGCTTAATATGATCATTAGATTTTGCAATATCTATATTCGACGATTTACATTGAACGCACGGAGAAGTCCGCTCATCGGGAGATCTTCAACCATTTTCATGCGCATTTTGAGCCTCAATTGCGTATCACACCAAGTCAAATTCTGTCTGATTCTCGATTTTATATATATGTATATATATATATATATATATATATATATATATATATATATATATATATATATATATATATATATATAATTATTAAAGCATAAAATAGATTATTTTAACATTTATAAAAACTAAATCAATATATGGACCAACAATTAGGGAGAACTTAACGAAACTACTAGCATTTTTAACTTATAGTATTTCTTCGAAAATTTGATTTGAATTATACGCTTTATGATGATCCAATGAATTTATGTGTACTCTAAACAATGATCGATGTTTGCAAAAAACAGATCATTCAATTTTACACTTCAAATTAGAATTATCGTCTTCTAGATCAATGATTTTTGAATGTTAAGACATTCGAGTCATGATTATAACTAGAAGATAAAGCATTTGAAATTAAACAATTCTCCTAGCTTGTACTTTCATCTTCCAAGCACTAAATCCTATTATAAATATTAACATGATTACACAATTTGACTAAAGTGCTAGATAAATCAACAAGTGAAGAATTTATTTTATCTTTCAAGTAAATAATTTCATTTACAAAGAAAATAATTTGATCGAATAATTTTTCTTTATCAACTATAAGTTCGAAAATTTTATTTTATTTAACTATTTATTAAACTTTAAAATACTTGCATTCTCTTTTTAGTATAGAAATAGTCTTTTAATTCTTTTTTAAAATTCAAACTTTAACTCCTCAAAAGTATTAGACTATTCATTATAAGCACTTTCATCTATGATGCTTTCTTTAGAGTAAGAAATTGAATGGGTGCATGGTGTTGGTGTGGGGAATGTCCTTTTCTTTTCTACTTAAACACATGCTACTAAATTCTTTGGTTCTTATTCTCCTTGCCCTTTGAACTCTTCTTCTTCTCCTTCTTCTTTGTCCTCTTCTTCTTCATTTTCTTGTTCTTAGAGAGATGGTTCTTACGATTCTTTTTAGCATATTTTAAATTATTCTTATAACTTTTCTTCTTTATCCCCACCTATCCTATAGTCATGACTAAAAAAAGCAATGTGTGCAATTCAAATTTATTTATGATTTTGAAATTTATAATAAATGAAAACACAACATTAAATACTTCATGAAAATAAGAAATAACAAAAAAAAAAACCCATTCAATTTAAATTTACAATAAGATAAATCAACATTTAACATAAGAAAATATAATTAAGAATAATATGACAAATCTTAATAAATTATTTTTTCAATATTTATAATTTAATTCATAAAAGATTTATGAAAATTAGTAGAATAACTAAAATCTCTAATATTTGTCATAAGAATTTTAACTCTTAAGGATATTAAGCCATATAATTAATATTTCTCACTCTAATACTAAATGTTATTCATTCACATAAGAGGGGTGAATTTGGTGTACTTTAGACTTCAATTAAAATCATATTAATTCAAACCCTTAAAAGAAAAAAAAAAATTCAAAGGAATTGAATTTAATAATTATACTAGTAATATAAATGCGCATCTCAGTGTACAATTATATGAGATAAGAAGCACAATAGTTTATATACTAAAGCTTAGAGTATTCATTTGTGAGCAATAATTAACATGATTCTATACTCTAGAATATGAAGGCACGCATTTTAAATAAATTGAATTCTATAGCATTATTAAAACTATATATATATATATATATATATATATATATATATATATATATATATATATATATATATATATATATATATGACATTGAGTGTAAATAATCCAATGAATTAATTATATTATTAGCATTTAATTAATCATAATAAACATACTTTGGAAAGTTTAAGTAGTAAAGCATGTGAAGTCAAATAAAATTTCCAACATAAAAAAAAATTCTCATTGACAATATTAACAATATTCAAGTTAAGCTTATTATTTTAATTAAGAGATTAATTATTTAATTAGCATGTAAAGCAAAAAAATAACAATAAATTTAAAGTATATAATAGAAAATTTAGGATCAAGTAAATTTATTAACAAAGAACATATGTTGGCCAAATTATGCACATGATCACAAAAAAAATTTTAAAAAAATTAAAATATTTTTCACATAAAAGTAAGCCAAACAACATCTGAAAATCAATCCAATAAAATCTCAAAAAATATGAAACAATCTTTACCAAATCAATTAAATATTAAAATATATTTTAATCGTTTTGTTCATCAATATTGATACCTTTGATAAATCAAACACATACACTATAATTTAGGTTTGAGAGAAAGGCTCGATGGCAACTTTAGAGTACATCAAGAGCTAACTACAGTTAAGAGTTTCACTAATTTTAATTTTGTTTTTTTTTACATAATTTTTCTAAATTTATTTATTTTCTATTTTGACTCAGATATCAACTATGCCAAATGTTTGAAGCCTAGTCTCAATCTAGAGAGGAGTGGATAACAACAATGTTGGAAGCTATCAATGGCAGCACCTGGAACATAATTACTGAAACCAATGGGAAGAAACAATCGTATTCTCATTTCTGTAATTTTTGACCACGCTTCCATCAACGTAGGGCATGTGTTTGCAAACCTTTAAATAATTTGAATTTATATATATATATATATATATATATATATATATATATATATATATATATATATATATATATATATATATATATATGAGAACTAAGTTCGAATATTAAAAAGAAAATAAAATTATTTGTTGTTTTAATTATATCTCAAAATTTCAAAGATATCAATATTCGAGATATAAATAAATTAATACATAAAATCAACGACATAATGTTAAAATTTCATCGCAATCAATATCGTAAATCGACAGATAAAACCGTTTATTATTAGTTGCTGTAAAAACCAGAATAAAATTTACGACCTTGTAAGTTCAAAGACACACAGATAATTAAAGAAATAATAAAGAGACACTGCACTTTAATGTGGAAAACCTCAAAAGACGGAAAACCACTGCACTCAAGAAAGCTTCCACCGATCCTGAGTACAAAGTCTCCCGAACCTGATTGAATCAGATAAGAATAGAATAACAGAATGTGGATCGTAGAATTGCTATCATTTGAACTTCCTGAATACAGGCATACACACGACGTAATGTGGTGGTTGATGGCCGAGCTGAGCGATTCGCGACTTGTTTGGAGGATCTTCAAGCTTCAGAGCTCTCTTCCTCCCCACTTTTTTCTTCTTCTTTGACTTTTTTTCTTCCTTGTCAGCTTTTTCTTCACTTTCTTTCTGCCTCTCTTCTTCACCTCACTTCACTTCACTTCACTGACCCCTCATGAGGAATGAAGGCCTATTTATAGAGGAGGCATTCAGAATTCATGTAAAGTACCACTCCCTCGACGGACGCTCACGATGATTCCTTTGATCATTTAATGTATTTTGAGCATTTGATGTCCAAATGAAGTCTAATTATGAGATCTTAGGCTCATTAGATCCACCGTCGAGACGCCGACCGACTATAAACATTCCATATTTGAGAGCGTTTTGAGATTTGATACCCCAAAGATTCCAATGATATTTTAAGTGCTTGATCTCGACGGTTGACTCAAAATCATATCGCTGACATTAAGATTTGTGTTGACAAGTCATATTTTGAGATATCGTCCCCTATTTTGGATGACATTAGCTTAATCATCCAAAAATATATGTGCCAAATGCTCGAAAATAACGAATGAAGTTTTCGCTCGGACCCATACCAGACATGGGCTATACCGCTGAATTGGCCTGACAATGGCGATCGGGCCCACGGGCGTCTCTCGCTGGCCGCGATTTAACGCGAAAAGGGTCAGCGATGGTCGCGAGCGCTTTGCGCGGTCAGGGTCTGTCGCGGGTCATAAACGGCGCAGGGAGCCACGGGTCACAAGGCCACGCCACGGATCTGTCACCTCATGCAGCGTCAGCTCGCTCGCTGGTGGAGGTCCCGCATCACGTCAACCGTGACGGTTCGTCGCGGCGACCTGCCTGACGGCTCTGCTTTGACGGGCCAAGGCTGCCATTCACTCCTGAATCTGGGCCGGAGGTCGACACAAGACCTGTGGCGAAGCTCAGGCGCCTGCCATGTCATGCCGCCTCACCTGTCATGACGCTGGGTCTCGCCGAGGATTTGAAGGGTTTTGAGCCATTTTTTGAGGGATTTTACGCTTATAAACCCCCTGGGGGAGAGAGGAGAGGCACACCTTCCCTCTCCCTTCTTGAGTGAGGGTCCTCGAGGCAATCAAGAAGCGATCAAGAGTTTGGGAGGTGATCTGTGAGGCGATCAAGGCCCACCAGATATGTCGTGGCCCGCCATCTGCCCTCACCGTTAGAGGCGATCAAGGCCCACTACGTCAGGAGCCGGGTCGCCTCACCGGCCCCGTTCGACGATATTGCCGTTTCGCATCGGCCCCATCTGGCCGTTGAGGCTATCGCGCACAGATATCGTCGCTGGCTCGCCTGACCGTCCGTTAGATCAAGGCCCACAGATATTTCACCCGCTACCTCGCCGACCGTCTGGGGAGGGCGATCAAGGCCCCGATATGCCGTGGTTCACACCGCTCGCTGACCGTCCGTTGGAGGCGATCAAGGCCCACTGATAATGTAGGTCGGCGACGCCTGCCGACGCTCGGGTTGAGGCGATTAAGCCCAGATACGCTGGTTCCGCTTACCGCCTCGGACCGTCCGGGAGGCGATCGCGCCCACGATACGCCATGGTTCCGCTTACCAACCTCGTCGTCCGTTAGAGGCGATCGCCCACCTGCATCGGGTTCCGGCTTACCTACCGACCGGAGGCATCAAGGCCCATGGATACGCGCCGGCCCCGGCGACCTCGGACCGTCCGGCTGAGAGCGATCAAGGCGTCACGCCCAGATACGCCGCCGGTTCGCTTACCTCCGGACCGTCCGTTGGGAGGCGATCAAGGCCCACCTGTGATTCCAGAGCCCCGCTTCGCCGACCGTCCGAGAGGCGATCAAGGCCCACAGATAAACATCGTACCCCGCACGGCCTTTACCCGTCCGGAGGGCGAAAGTGCCCACGGCATGCGTCGGGTTCGCGACGCTCGCCGACCGGCCCCGTAAGGCATCAAGGCTCCACGACATACGCCGTGGTTCCGCCACGGCCTCGTCACCGTCCGGGTTGGGAGTTGATGAAGGCCTGCGACGGAGATGGGTTCAC
Organism: Cymbidium sinense; assembly: GCA_021442155.1. NCBI lineage: Eukaryota > Viridiplantae > Streptophyta > Magnoliopsida > Asparagales > Orchidaceae > Cymbidium > Cymbidium sinense. The sequence continues at coordinate 253,108 of JAKCPB010001036.1, forward strand.
TGGCGTCGACGAGAATGGCGCCGACGGAGAAGACCGCGATGGTCGACGAACCGGTGATGGTGGTGACCGCAAGATCGGCGACGATAGTGACCGCCGGATTGCCGACGATGGTATGGCTAATGACATCGAGTGCCGAACCGCCATTATGGTTGGCGCTCGACGGGTGGCCGGCACCGACGACGTAGTACGACGGAGTCGCCGGAGTGCAACCGAGGACAATGAAGATTGTCGGTGATGGTTCAACATTGATAATCGATGTCGTTAACTTGCACGCTATGGATATAATCAATCTTTTTTTGACTTCAAGTTGTTTGTCGGTGTTACCCGGCTGACATTAACCTGTGGAGTGGGTATAAAGTTTTGACCTTTCAGCCGGGTCGAATATTATTCGCCGACGCTAACCCATGGAAGAGGCCAGAAGTCCACCTGGACGTTTGACCTATCCGTTGTTTGTCGAGTTTTGCTCGATGACATTAACCCGCATGGAAAAGGCCATGGAAGTCAACCAAGGACGCTTTTGACCTATCCCGGGTTATTTGTCGAAGTTTTTGCTCGACATTAACCGCATGGAAGAGGCCGAAGTCCACCCGGACGTTGACTATCTTGGGTTGTTTGTCGAAGTTTGCATGACATTAACCCGTATGGAAGAGGTCATGGGAAGTCCACCAAGGACGCTTTGACTTATCCGAGGTTATCGGATTATTATTCAACGACGCTTAACCTTATGGAAGAGGTCGAATTATTTGTATGAGCCAGAAAAAAGTTGACCATTGATCTTTGCCTTTTCGTTGGAATTGCTGACTTACTTTTCGAACTAATAATCAATAAGATATCCAAAATTTTGATTTGGACACCCGTTAGTAGTCGGCAATGGTGTCCTGCGATGGTGGTCGGCCGAGATAACCATACCATGCGATCGGAGATTGCCTACCGATGGTCTATGGGTCGACGATAGACGGAATGACGGCGATGGTGGTGACCTAATAAGATTGCAATGGTCTACGTGGTCGGCTACCGATGGGGTGGTCGCACGCAACAGCGACCAGAGTCGAGCGACGACGCCTGCGAAATGGGATGGCAAGATGGTGACCAACTAAAAAAATGCCGGATGGTAGGCGACCGGCGACGAGGCCTACGCGCGGACCGATGATAGCAGAAATGACTGCCGATAGGGCTACCGACGGGTGGTCGGCAAAGAACGGCGAATGGTCCGACCGTAGTTGGCGGATGAAGTGACGTGGTGACCGCAAAAATTGCCGTGATGCTCAGCAGGCGGACGACGCAGTAGCGGTGACCGGCGATAGGGGTTGGCAACCGACGGGGGTGGTCGGCAGCGGTAACTGGCGACGGTAGTCGACGGGGCGACAGCGTAGCGTCCGATGACGGCGGCGATTGCCGCCATGGTCCCGCGGCGACCGGCGACTACTCAGCGGGTGTCCGCCATATGGTCCGGCCAGGTTGTAGCGGCAACCAGACTGGTAGTCGACGGCGCGAGCGCCGCCGTGAATTTGACCTATCCGGGTTGCGTCGAGTCTTTGCTCACGACGCAACCCGCGGGGGAATTGAATCGCAAGGATTTTTGACCTATCCGGGTTGTTGTCGTGGTGTTACCATGACGTTAACTCAGATGGAAGAGGTCGGGAAGTCCACCGCGACCTTTTGACCTATTCGAGGTTGTTGTCGTTACCATGACGTTAACTCAAGAGGTTGAATTGAATCCAGGATTTTGACCCATCCGAGGTTGTTTGTCGAGTGTTACCACGCAACCCGTATGGAAGAGGTCAATTGAATCCGGATTTTGACCTATCCGAGGTTGTTTGTGGGTGTTACCCGACGTTAACTGTATGGAAGAGGTCGAAGTCCACCAAGGACCTTTTGACCTATCCTATGTCGAGTGTTACCCCATGACGTTAACTGTGAAAGAGGTTGAATTGAATCCGCCGAGGATTTTGACCCATCCAGGTTGTTTGTCCGAGTGCCATGACGCTAACTCGACAAAGAGGTCGAATTGAATCCGCCAAAGATTTTGACCTATCCGAGGTTGTTCATCGTGGTGTTACTGATGACGCGATGCGTGTGGAAGAGGTCGATTAAAACATCCATTTGTTTGTAGCCAAAGTTGCTCCTTAACCTTGGCCTTGCTTCAACCGATAATCATAGATATCCAAAATATTGATTTGGATACCGAGATTAAGATTTCCCCGCCGACAAAATCTGAAGGAATGGAGTTTGATGAATCTTCATTCTTCGCTTGTGCTCCTTAAAAGCTTGAAATGCTCCATCTCAATGGTGGCTTTGATCTTGTTGGGAAACTTGGTCACCATACAAGATGATATAATGGGAATCAGAAATCCCACGATACGCCAAACCGTGCTCAAAAAACCATGGTAGAGAAAAAATTTTTAGCCTTTGTGAAGTCCAAAGACACACGATAATTAAAGAGCTAACAAGAGACACTCCGTAATTTTTAACGGGAAAACCTCAAAAAGAGGAGAAAACCACGCCTAGCCCAAGAGCTTCCACTATGTATCCGTTTGAGTACAAAGTCTTCCGATAACGATTACATCAGATACAGAGAGAATACAAGCGTAACAATGATCAGTAATTGATCGATGGTCGAGATGCGTAACTCACAATACATGACAATTATGCCGATCGGCGGTTGATGGCCGTAGAGTGCGATCTTGTTTGAGGATCTTCAAGCTCGAGCTATCTCTTCCTTCTCACTTGGCTTTTTTCCTCTTCCCTGCTTGACTCTTCCTTTTCTTCCTTGCTTCAGCTCCTCTTCTTCTTCACTTGCTTCAGCTCCTCTTCTTCTTCACTTGCTTCAGCTCCTCTTCTTCTTCACCTCACTTCACTTCACTTCACTTGGCCCCTCATGTGAGGAATGAAGGCCTATTTATAGATAGGAGGAGGGACATTCTTGTAAATTCATGTAAAGCCCGCATACTCCCTCGACATGCCGTGATGATTCCTTTGATCATTTGATATATTTTGAGCATTTGGATGCCCAAGTGAAGTCGGAATTATGAGATCTTAGGCTCATTAGATCCTCTGTCGAGACGCCTTTATTTAACTATAAACATTCCATATTTGAGAGTCGTTTGAGATTTAATTGATGTCCCAAAAATTTCAATGATATTTTAAGTGCTTGGTCTCGATCGGTTTTGACTCAAAATCATATCGCTTTCGACATCAAGATTTGTGCTTTGACTAGTCATATTTTGAGAGCCATATCAATTATTATTTACGTGCATAATTATTGGTGCATTATGTGATTGTGGTATAGCATTTTTGATATCAGAATTAATAAAAAAATTTATAGAAGATTTGGGGGGAGAAATTGTTGGGTCATACCTAATAAATATGAGATATTATTAAATACAGAGTCAAAATGTAGCTTTATATTCGAACTTTAATAATATAGAATCACGTTATATTATGTCAATACATAGCTATTATATATTGATTATAAAGTATATTTGAATTAAATGAGAATTTGACACATAATAAGGCACAATGGAGATTTATTCATGTACGTTATGCTAAAACCAACAAGGTAGAGTAAAGGTTTTCACTAACTTTAGAAATGCACAATGATATTTAAAGAGTGAACAATAAAACTCCATAATTTTACTGGAAAACCTCAAAAGAGGGAAAACCACTAGAAAAAAAGCTTCCACTATTTCTTTGAGTACAAGATCTTCCGATACAGATTAAAGAATTGTATATGAGGAACAATGTGACAACGATCGTTGTAGAGTAGTAGATGATGGTGAATGGGCGAGCAATCACCGAAATGCGGAACATAAAATGCGAACAATCACTAGAAACGCAGGAACACCACCGGTAAAGTCATCATGATGGAGACCGAGATTGACGCCGGAAAGGATCAACGGCGGTGGTGGTGACGACCGTGAGTGGCGACGACATTTGGAGGATCTTGAGCTCTCTTCTCTTGCCGCTCCTATATGAGGAATGAGGGCTATTTATAAATTGAATGATGTCAGAATACATGCAAAATCCGAACCACTCCTCTCCATCGGATGGCTCATGATGATTCCCTTGATCATATGATATATTTTATGTATTTGAATTCTCAAATGAAGTCGAAATTGTAAGATCTTTAGCTTGTTAGAACCGACTCATCGAGACGCTTGATTTGACTATAAACACTCCATATTTGAGAGATTTTTAGGAAATTAACTGATGTCCCAAAGTTTCTAATGATATTTGCACGATCTCGACCGATCAAGATTTGTGCTTGACTAGTAGAGTTTTCGTGGTCATATCATTGCCCCTATTTTGAATGATATTATCTCAATCATCCAAAATATATGTCGAATATTTGAAATAGAGATTCTTCAATGACATCATGTATAACCATACATTTTGAGAGAACAAATCTTCATAAGATTATCACTTACGCACAACATGTGGTATGCGCGAGCCTGAGATTTTATATTGACCCATTCGGCCGGCCTTCTTAATTTGCCACCACGGCGCTGGCGCCACCGCTTCGTGCCGGGCGGCCCAGGTCAGTAGGGTCGTGGTCGGGTGGTGTCGGGCCGCGGTACCGACGCTGGCCTGAGCTGAGCGGACGGGAGGTCGAGGGTCGCGATCGCGTGGAATGGCTGACGAAGGCGAAGAAGCGGCCGCTGATTAATCATGGGCGCTGGATGGCACATGCGTACGCTGCCAGTCGAGCGGGCCCAAGAGAGTTTTTTGTCCGTTTTGACCCTTTTTCGCCCGTTTTTGACGATTTTGAGCCGGTTTTTGTGGTGTTTGACGATTTTGGACGATTTTTCTTTGATTTTTTACCTTTTTGTCCCTACAGAGGGTCTATAAAAATCCCATAGGGCCAAGAGAGAAGGCACCTTCTCTTATTCTTGAGAGAAGGTCATTTTGAGACTTGGTGACCGCTTAAGATAAGAATTATCGGCGGCTATGACCGGCGACGTGGTCGGCGCGCTGACGACGGGTTGGCCGGGCGGTGGTCGCAATCGCTTAACTTAATAGGCCGCGCGGTGGGATGACCGCGATGATGGCGGTGAACGGAGATAATGCTGGATGCGATGGTCGGTGGGATGACCGCGACTCCATGGTTGACAAAATGATGTTTGACCTATCCGAGGTTGCGTCGATGGACTCGACGCAACCGGATGACGAACTCATGAAGATGCTGAATTGAATCCGGAGGATCTTGACCTATCCGAGGTTGTTTGTCGAAAGTGTCGTCATGACGCAACCTCAGAGAAGAGGTTGAATTGAACTGGCCGAGATTTTGACCTATCCGGTTGTTTGTCGAAAGTGTTACCGGCGACATTAACCGGTGGAAGAGGTTGAATCAATTCCGAGATTTTGACCCATTCGAGGTTGTTTGTCAGAGTGTTACCCGATGACTTTAATCTGTAAGGAAGATGTTGAATTGAATCCGCTAAAGATTTTTGACCCATCCGAGGTTGTTTGTCAGAGTGTTACCCGATGACATTAACCTGTAGGAAGAGGTCGAGTTGAATCCTCTGAGGACTTTTGACCTATCTGAGGTTGTTTGTCAGGGTATTACCCGATGACGTTAACCTGTGTGGAAGAAGCCGTGGGAAGTCCACTAAGGACCTTTTGACTTATCTTAGGTTGTTTGTCAGAGTGTTTGCTCGATGACATTAACCTGTATGGAAGAGGTTGAATTGAATCCGCTGAGGATTTATGACCCATCCGAGATTGTTTATCAGAGTGTTACCCGATGACGTTAACCTGAGTGGAAGAGGCCGTGGAAGTCCACCAAGGACCTTTTGACCTATCCTAGGTTATTTGTCAGAGTGTTTACTCAATGACATTAACCTATCTGGAAGAGATCAAATTGAATCCGCTGAAGATTTTTGACCCATCCGAGGTTGTTTGTCAAAGTGTTACTCGATGACGTTAACCTGCATGGAAGAGGTTGAATTGAATCCGCTGAGGATTTTTGACACATCCGAGGTTGTTTGTCAGAGTGTTACCCGATGACATAACCTGCATGGAAGAGGTCGAATTGAATGCAGGATTTTGACCCATCCAGTTATTTGTCGTTACACGATGTTAACCTGCGGAAGAAGTGGGAAGTCCAACAAGGACCTTTTGACCCACCCTAGGTTGTTTGTCAGAGTGTTTGGTCGATGACATTAACCTGTATGAAAGAGGTTGAATTGAATCCGCTGAGAATTTATGACCCATCTGAGATTATTTATCAGAGTGTTACCCATGACGTTAACCTAAGTGGAAGAGGCCGTGGGAAATCCACCAAGGACCTTTTGACCTATCCTAGGTTGTTTGTCAGAGTATTTACTCAATGACATTAACCTATCTGGAAGAGATCAAATCAATCAAGATTTTGACCCATCCGAGGTTGTTTGTCAAAGTGTTACTCGATGACGTTAACCTACATGGAAGAGGTTGAATTGAATCCGCTGAAGATTTTTGACCCATCCGAGGTTGTTTGTCAGAGTGTTACCCGATGACATAACCTGTATGGAAGAGGTCGAATTGAATCCGTTGAGGATTTTTGACCCATCTGAGGTTATTTGTCAGGGTGTTACCCGATGACGTTAACTTGTGTGGAAGAGGCCGTGGGAAGTCCACCAAGGACCTTTTGACCCATCCTAAGTTGTTTGTCGAGTGTTGCTCATGACGCTAACTCGTGAAAGAGGCCGTGGGAAGTCCACCAAGGACCTTTTGACCTATCCTAGGTTGTTTGTCAGAGTCTTCACTCGATGACGTTAACCCATATGGAAGAGGTCGAATCAAAACATTCATTTATGGTTGTAGCCAAAGCTACTCCTTAACCTTGGTCTTGTTTTTCCATGAGTATGATTGGAAAATCATAATTTGCAAAGTTATATATCTTCTTAATGTTGAAATATCCTCCAACTTTGACTTGTTTCTTGGGATGGTAATCAATTAGATGCTTACCATATTAACATGGGTGATCTTCTAAGATTAAGAGTTGCCCCCCAGTTTTCGACAAAATCTGAAGGAACGAAGTTTGATGAATCTTCATTCTTCGCTTGTGCTTCTTAAAAGCTTGAAATGCTACACCTCGATGGTGGTTTTGATCTTGTTGGGGAACTTGGTCACCATACAAGATGAAATAATGAGAATCGGGCTTCCGACGCGAAAACTGCTATGAGCAATCACCTGGAAATGCGAGAATAATAGGTCATCATGATGGAGACCGAGATTGACGAAGGATCAACGGGCGGTGGTTGACTCAGCCGAGTGACGACAGCTGAGGATCTTTAGAGCTCTCTCTCTTGCCCCCCTCATATGAATGATGGGTTATTTATGATCGGAGGAGTGACGCTCTATAAATACATGCAAAATAACCACTCCTCCATCTGGACGGCATGATGATTCCCTTGATCATATGATGTATTTTGTGTATTTGAATGCTCAAATGAGGTCAAATTATAAGATCTTTAGCTTGGAACCGTCGAGACTCGATTTGACTATAAATACTCCATATTTGAGAGCTTTTAGGAATTTAACCGATCCAAAGTTTCCAATGATATTTTGATCTCGACCACCGCTTTCGATCAAGATTCGTCACCAAGTAGAATTTTCAGGGTCATATCATAGCTGATCCCACCTAGTGGGATTAAGGCTTGTTGTTGTTGTTGTTATTGTTGTTGTTATTATATCATTACTTTTTTATATTTATGAAATAATTAATTTTAAATATAAACTTATTTTTATTTATAATATCACTTTTTTTACTTTTATTATTTATAAATAATGTTTTTATTGAAATGAATTTAAAGTTATATGAATTCATTAATTTTTACTCACTATCTCATACATAAATAAATTAATAGGAAAGTAAATTTCTTAACATTTACAATATAGCTATCTTAATTAATCTTTAATTAAAATAAATAAAGAGAAATTTGAGTTCCTGATTATTATTATTATTATTATTATTATTATTTGCATCAATTGTACCACACATTATATTTATATGGGATTTACATACTCATCACATAATTATTATATATTCGTTAAATTTTTAATATCACATCAAAAATATCATTATCGTTAATTTTTTAAAATGAAATACATAAAAAATGCTAAATATAAAATTTTAGGCCTTAAATATGTAAATGCATAAGAATTGTGTGATATATAAATTTTTTTATTAATTAATTAAGCAATAAATAAAATATTTGGAAATATTAATATCTAATTTATAATTAATTAGCAACTAATTACTAAATAATTATATAGGTTATTTAGTTTATTAATAGAGTAATTAGAATGTCTTGCTACTATAATTACTGATCAGTAGTTAATATAAGTATTACCTATATTGGTTGCTTAATTGTTTATTTAGAAAAATTATAACTAATTAGTCTAATTTATTGTTGAAAATCAAAGGACATGAGCCCATGAACTTACCACAACTTAAATAAATCAAAGGATATTATTTAGGCAGTAACCCGTCATGATTTAAAACTAATAGTGCTTTTTTCTTAAATTTTAGTACTATAAATCACTGAAAGAAAATTATTTGTAATAAAGTAAATATTAAAGGTTCAATTTATGAAGCTTTTGTGGTTGAAGAGAATTATAGTTTCTATTATTAGATACAAATCAAATGGAACAAATACCAAGATAAGATGATGCAAGCATGATGATTCAAGAATTTTAGAGCACAAAAGGGATAAGTGAGGAAGACAACACAATGACAAAATAAAAGTTGAATAATGGTACTATAATTCTAAAAAAAAAACATTATTAGAAGAAATGTTATATTGAGAGTAGCTATTGATAAAATGAAAGTCTTATTTGGGGCGGCATTTCCACCGCGGTGCAATTCGAATCGCACCATTCTAGGCATTTGGAAAAGTAGAGCGGGACTGCATTTTGAAGAATATGCAGCGAGAAAGCTACGTTTTTCAACCTGATCAAACTAAATGCTGTAGCAACTAGAAAGCTGCATTTTGATTTTTTGAAAAAAAAAAATTGAAGTACCCACCGCAACTTCTTAGATAATAGTTTTTTCTGTAATAACTCCATTATTTCTTTTTCATATAGGTTCAACTATTATAAACAGACTCGAAGATACTACAAAGAAAATTCAATGAACAAAGAAAATGAGTTTGAATTAGAGAATTGGTTAAGAAATATATAATCAAATACATGAATGAATAACTAATGCAACTATTTTAACTATGTATATGCTCAACTTCTAAAATTATATCAGTTTTACAAAAAAGATGTGTTGAAACTCTTTTTATTAGTATTAAATATTCCATTTATATTACATTTATGATCTAACATTTTAATTAAAATAACAAGGTAGTTATTAGCATGATAAAATTTAAAATTATTTCCATCATTTTTGTGTGGTGCTCAGAGAAACAAGAGATGAGGCACTCATCTTTTAGCGCTTAGACAAAGGCTTGTCCCGCTTATTCACATGGAAGACCAATCAAATCAATGAAATTTGTATTTAAGCTTTAAGAATCATATGATTTATGTCTTGGTAAAGGATCTTAGAGATACTTTCATGCATCCTTCCCTCATCCGATAATGATCTTGTCATGCCTTGGGAGCTTTTTGTGATAAGTTTAAGTTAATTTAAGTTAATTTCATCTAAATCAACATTCATAAAATCAGATGGTTAATGAAAGTATTTGCTTAGCTCTCCTCATTAAAATGAATCATTTCTTATTTTATGGTCCCTTCTAGAAAATAAAGAACCATTGTAAGAGATGCTTGGAGGAAGATTAGAGTGAGACATGTTACTAGATCCTCAATAAGACTTATTATAAAGCCCTCAATAGACTCAATGGTTTCGAATCTAAGTTTTACTAACTATAATGAATCCAAACCTTGTTTGGGTACAAAAATCTAGGACATAAATATCTGATACTTGTATGTCTTCACAGAGGACTTATGAAAAATAAAAGTGAAATTTGGAATCCACACTTATGAATGGGAACATCTTAAAATGAATGTCCAAATCAAATTTTGTAAGGAATTGCATAAATTAGCATGTTTGATATTAGAGAGATTATTACGCGTGTAGTCGGATGTAACTCTACGCCCGCACTCAATAATATAACATCATGTTCACCAATACATAATCAAGTATGATCGAAAGTGTTATATATTACTGTAAATTACTATTATATTAATTACATAATAATAGACAACATCTATATACGTAACACGTTGTGTATTAACCAAGTGTCACTGACGCTTTGTTATCAGCTCAAATTTTCCTTTCTATATCCGGACTCCGCACATAATAATTTTTTTTGGAATTATGTTGTCATTTTTTTATTACCTTAAGTATCATTCATTCATATTTTGAAACATCTATTTACTCTTGAAAGTATGATTTTTGCTTCTCTAAAATATTATGAGTTAGCTTTGATGATTAGTCTCTTAATTAATGTAAATAAATTTTTTTTTAGCAATATACTTAGCTCTTCATAGTATTTATGTTAAATGCATCCCTATTATAATTTTATTGCATGCTCAGTTCTCCATGTGATTAGGAATGCTTGATTTAACTTGAGAACAATAATATTAGGTTCCCAAGTGGTACACCGATAATAATACGATGAAGTTTATGCTCTGCAAATGACAAACTTTTGATAAAAAATGAATTTATCTTAAAGTGTTCTAAACATTAGTTGCTTCTCCCAAAATTGTGCCGCATATTGGACATTAACAAATCAACAAAATCAGATCAGAATCTGTTTGTGTAGAAGTATGATTTTGGACATTAATAAATCAACAATAGCCTAGCCTAATATCCCTTTACTTAATAAGGATTAAGCTAATAAACAGTAAAAATTACAAAATACACCTTCGATAGTGCATTACCAGTAATTTTCATCCTTTCAATTGATGTCTTATATATCTTCCAGTTCTTCAAAATGCATAATCCTGACTGAAACTGCTAAAAGCAGCATCAATGGATGGGATTGTCAACATGGTCTGCACCTTAAGCCTATCATTTTTTTCACTCTCACCCTTTACTGTACATAAAGGATCTGTGTAACAAAATTATCTCTGCGGATCATTTTTAGCATGGAGCCATTGTGCCAGAATAATCAGCAATGGATTCCTTCAGCCACTATTTCTTCCCCAATATCCCTCATCTCCACAAGAGCAACTGCCATCTTTGAACAAATGAAACTGCTCAGTATCCCTGACAGTAATATCCCTACGAACAATCTTTGATATCCACTTAACAATATGATGGCAACTTACACATGTACAGATTTTTTGTAACCTGAATGGGTGTACCAGGAGTGCTATTAATGAGACCAAAAGCAACAGCTATCCTCTCACTGTGACCACAAAAGATATCAGCTTTTGAAGCTTCAATATCATCTTGGAATCCAATTTTCAGCTCATCAAGGCTAGCTACCTCTATCCTATTGTACAATCCAGTTAGAACTGCATTAATCTCCTTCATCTGTGGATGACTCATCTCCGCTTAGAAAAGCATGAATTATTCCCTTCATTTCCACCCAACTACATCCAGGATCTACCAACAGCCCCCTCTCTCTCATCAACTTCCTGATTTTTGCCACCTTATCCCACAGGCCAACATCCGCATAAAAGTTACACAAAAGCATGTGATATCCAACACTTGTAGAATCTTGTTCAAGGATAAACCTAGCAGAAAGTTCACCAAGCTCAAGATTGCGATGGATCCTGCATGCATTTAACAAGGCTCCCCAGATAGCAGCTCTGGTTCGATAGGCATGTCCTGTATAAAATTGTGAGCTTCTTCCAAATGCCCAGCACGGCCAAGTAGGTCCACTACGCACCCATAATGCCTAAGATTTGGAGTAACACCATACTTTGCACTCATGGTACCAAAATACTTCAAACCCTGGCTCACCATTCCAGATTTACTACAAGCACACAAAAGGTTGACAAAGGTGACTTCATCAGGTCGGATCCCTTCATCTTCCATCCTGCAAAAGAGTGCAATTGCAAGATCGCCATATCCTCGCACTGCATACCCCCTCAACATTATATTCCATGAGATGACATCTTTCCTTTCATGTAATTTAAATTGTGTCGAAGCATATTCTGTCTTGCCGCACTTGACATAAAGATCTAAAATGGCATTTGGCAGAAAGCCCTGAAAGCTCCATCCACTTCTAAGAGCATGTGCGTGGATCTCCTCCCACACATCAGAGCTCCAATGGCAGCGCAAGCAGATAGAGCAGCAATAAGTGTAATGGAATTGGGCTTTATATTAACTTGCATTTGGCGAAAAGAACTTCAAAGCTTCATGGCTCATATGGTTGATTCGGAACCCTGATATGATGGAACTCCAAGATATCACATCCTTCTCAGGCATGAACCTGAATGTTTCTACAGCTTTATCAATGCAATTGGACTTGAAATACATATCAAGCAGGGTATTCCCAACAATAGTATATGGCATTAGACCATTCTTTCTTGCCAGCTCTTGCAGCTCAATGCCAACATCAACACGTCCCAAGGAAGCACATGAAGAAAGTACACTTGCAATAGTGATCTCATCAGGAGTTGCATTCTCTGCCTTCATCTGTGCAAACACATACAAAGCCATTTCTGGTGACCTATTCTTCTCAAAACCAGATATCATGGCAGTCCAGGAAACTACATCCTTAGAAGTCATCCTCGAGAAGAGCTTCTCAGCTTCCATCAAGTTTCCAAAATTACTATACATCTGAATCAGTGAATTGTACAATGAGATGTCGATGCCAAAACCCTTCTTTATAGCATAGCCATGAACCACCCTCCCTGGTTTCTCATCGGAGAGAAATCCATAACCAGAAATCACGCTCGTCATCGTCATCAGATCTGGCTCTACAGAATCATCTCGCATCATCAAAAACAGAGACAAACCTTCCAAATGTTCACCATTCTCAAAATACCCTGATATCATAGCATTCCAAGAAATGCAGTCTTTCACAGGCATATCATCAAACACTCTACGAGCACCGTCAAAACAACCGCACTTTGCATACATCGTTATTAAAGAATTCAAGACATCCACTTCTGACCAAAAGCCAAACCTAATCACATGAGCATGAACCTCCTTCCCTCTAGCCAAATCTGGAACACCACCACAGGTCCTCAGTACACAGGGAAAAGTATATAAATCAGGTCTGACACCAGTCCATAGCATCCTATAATACAAATTCAAAGCTTCCTCAAAGAAACCCGCCTTTCCATACCCGCCCAACATTATATTCCAAGAAAAAACATCTCTTTCAACCATTTTCCCGAACACTATCCAGGCAGCAAGAAGTTCATGAACCCTAACGAACATGCTTAAAAGCGCATTTCCAAGGCGAAGGCTCAACAGGGCATTTGAAGAAGAGATATGCCAGTAAACCTGGGTGCCTTCCGGAGCTGCTCTGCCATTCACACAGCCGTAGGAGTGCGATGTAGGTGTCCTCTTCTAAAGGATCTTTTTCTGATGACTTCAGGAGTTGCAATGCCTGCACGAGATCCCCGTTGAGGCAAAGGCGGCTAATTTCAGGATTGAGATCGGAAGTACGGTTTGATGTCGTGTTTGGGGTGAGAGCGTGGAGCTCTTTGGCATTTTTGAGAGCGATAAGGGGTTTGATTCTGTTGGCGTAGAGGTTGAGGGTTGTTGGTCCCTGAAATTTAAAGGGGAGGGGGAAGAAGCAGGCAGTTAATAGGGAATTAAATGGGGTTTTAGTAGAGACCGCCATTCCTGTAGGCGAGAAAACATGGCTGAAGTGTAAGCGTCCACAGGGATGAGTTCCCGAAGATAAAAGCCACGCCTAAGTGGTGGTCATAGGCTTACCCTTCTGAAGGTTGAATATAACAAAATAATCTCACCTGAAACTAAAGTCCAACTTGAAATATAAGTTTTTTAATGCTTTGCATTCAATAGTTTATAAAAATAATAATAACATATTAAATTTTATATTTGATATATTTTATCAAGATATTAATAAAAGCAATTTTTTTAAATCTCTTGTTGATGATTTGTCATCTTTTCAATACTCGTATGAATGTTCATTAATACTAAAATTTTGATGCATTAAAAATGGCATTTTTAAGGCACCATGATATTGTGAAAGATTAAATAAATAAATAAATATATATATATATATATATATATATATATATATATATATATATATATATATATATATATATATATATATATATATATATATATATATATAATTGTCTCATTAGTTTCAACTAATTGATATGTATTATATAATTTGTCCAAAATTATTTAATTTGTTTAATATTGTAAATTAATTCTATTATTATATGAACTATGTTTTCCAACTTGAAGAGCACAATGATTTTTTTTTTTCTTCTCAAAGCGTTTCATTTTTGAAAAATTTGCATACCTTGCACACAATTCTTATGCTTTTACATATCTAAAAAAAAAACTAAACAATGATACTATTTTTAATGTATTATTAAAAATTTAAATCTTATTTATGATATACTTGTTTACATTCATATGACATCTACTTTAATGTAAAAATAATGATATTAACATGAATTTACTTAGAACTCGTGAACATTTAAAAATAATAAATTCATCTTAAATAAATTTCTATGTTGGTATAATTTTTAATATTTTAGGATTTGCTTGGGATCAATTTTGTTTTGTAAATTTATATGTTTTAATTTTTAAAAATATTTAAAATAATTTTAGATATTTTAAATAGATTTAAAAATAATTATTATCAACAAATATATTTATGTTTAATTAAAAATAAAATAAAAAATAAAAGTAATCCAAAACAACTCCTTCGTAATTATGATTTCATAAAATTAAAATAAAGTATTAACCTAAAAAATCTTTTTAATAACCCACTAAGCCAATGTCAAACGTCAACTTAGAAATGTGCCTTTGTCATATGACACTTTTGGGGTGATTTATTGGAATGTCATGTAGAGTATAAATGTAATAATTTGCTCCACCATCAAACCACACTTGAATAACACTTAGGGCCGTTCGGCCATGGTTCGGAATCAATGACGCTGACGTTGTTTAGGCGCGACAATGCACTTTTCGCCTGCCCGCTCAAAATGGGATTTTCTAACCGAGGGCATCTGACCGCTGTCGGCTTTAGATTGCTCGCCTCACGGATGCCCTTGCCTCAAATCCGCCCAAAATGATCATTTCCTTTTCACTTCACTTTTCGTCCCTCAAGCACGTGTTCTACTCATCATCTTCACTTCTTTCAGATCACCTATGATCATGGCTTTCTTCTTTCTACATGGTTTCACTCTACGGTGTTCTATGTCGTTCTCCTCGCCACCTACATTTGTAGTTAGTGAACCAAGTTTTCTTCTCTTCTTTCCATGTATTGTTGTTATTAATTGAGCAGCCTATTTGCTTATGATTTCTCTTCATTGTTATGGGGTTGAAATTTTTTTGGTGAATTTGGGAGATCTGCATTCTTTGTGGTCCCTAGTCAAATGAGACTTGTTATCTTCTTTCCCCTTAATTACACTGGTTATCAACTGAGTACTGCCTGTTTCATTTACCATTTCTATTATTTGTTATTGGGTTGAGCTTTTTTCTATGGATTTGGGGGATCTGCATTCTTTGTGGGTTTGCAATGAATATAATATGCTTATTACCGCTCTCATTTCGATATGGTGAATGTATTTTTAAAGGTTAATTAAAACATGGTTTAGGAGATGGAGTCCCTTTTTCATTTATGGTTTTGGATTTTTCTGCTACGGCCTGAGCTATGAACTACAAATTTGAGAACTGTGCATACTTCGATATCTGCCTTGTTGGTTTTGGGTGATTGCAGCATGCTTCATCTAGACCGTTCGGATCTAGTTAATGTTTACTCTAGGTGGTACCCTATTTCATTTCTGTTTTTGGATTTCCTTGTTTGCCAAGCTATATCATCCATATTTGAGAGCTCTACATACTTCATATCTTCTTTGTGGGTTTAGGGTGATAGCAGTATGCTTCATCTAATGCTGGTTGGATCTAGTTAATATTTTTTTCTTTAGTTTCATTAAAACATTGTGGAATGGATTTCTTGTAGCTTGCAACTGGTAACTATATTTTTTTTCTCACAAACAAGTTTAACATGCAACTGTTACATGTACATTGATGAACTTGTTGCATTTGTATGTTATTGAGAGAAATTGGACTTTGACTTGTAGTGCGAAAGCTTATGTTAGTGTTTGTTGATAAGGAAGCCTATGACTAAGATTAATGGCATGGTGTTTGTTAACAAGAACACCAAGGTTGAAGCGACAATTGGTCTGATTCATATGAATTTGTTGTATTTCAATGCCTATATTTTTAGCTCAGTACGTTGGGATGTTTGAACTTGTTTTGCCGTTGCTTTACATTTCATTATGTAATTTGTCTATCTTCTTTTGATTTGTTTAGAATCTCAAGATCGGTGTCTCTAAAGATGGTGGTTTGAGTGCCACTTAGGAGCGAGATGTAAAAATGATATTTTGCAACCTATGCCTAGCGGAGGTTGAATTAGGAAACTGACCTACAACACACTTTAATAGGAAGGGTTGGACAAACATACAAATAAATTTAGAGAGATTACGGAAAAGAGTATGATAGAACACAACCAAAAAAAAAATAGGATCAGAAAGATTGGAAATTATGGAAAGCAAAAATAATAAAAATGGGGTTAGGTTGAGATGCTAGAAAGAAGACTATCGATGTCTTGATCAATGGCGAGAGAAGCTACAAGTATGGTTTATATATAATTTTTTCATTTGTGTTGTGTACTTTTACTCATATGTAAGTGTAAAAATATTAAAAATTATATATGTTCAATTATAGGTGGTACCCAATGCTAGAAAGTTTTGATATTGTGGCATTAATCCGGAATTGGAGGAAAAGCTAGATCAGATGTTTGGTGGTGTTGTTGCAACTGGTGCTCATATGTGACTCCTAATAAGAAGGTCCTTGAAAAAAATCTCTACCAATTCTGACCATTTGGATAATTTAGATGATCGTCCTAATGCGTCAACATAATGCTCTGATTCACGTGTGAATCAAGCCTAAGCATCAACAGTATTTGGCCCTATTGTCAAAAAAAAAGAAAATTGGTGTAGGATTTCTACAAAATCAGATTGCTCAATTAGTAAATGCATGCACCACTATGACATCTACATCTAGCATATCTTGTACACCACCCTCTCTTTCAAATCCTATAAACTGTGCTAGATCAAATTAAGTGTTTGATGATCTGCCTCTTTACTTACACTCTACCAAATTACTTGAGGACGCTAATAAGAGAGAGATTTTCATGCTATGGTGCCTGAACGAAGGTTCCAATGTTTGCGTCATTACTTCGAGAATCATATTATGTGACAATGCTAGATGATTGCATTCTTAATATTTTTCTTAGGATTTATATTTTCAGAAACACTTGTGATGTATTGTTATCTTGATGTCTTCTAGAGTACCTTCTTTTGTTACATGGTAGCCTCTTTACTTGTACTTGTGTAACTGTGCACTTGACTGTGATGACTTTCTGAATATTTGTAGTTATGGATAAGAATGAAAGAGAGCAATGTGTGAACTATTATCACAACTGTATGTTTTATTAATGAGTACTACAAAAATTATATTAACAAGACACCTTGTAATGCATCCGCTTTAATTGGTGAAAAGTGGATTGCTAAACTTTGTGGTATTTATTTTTGATTTGTGTGTGTATGGGAGACACCACACAAATATGAGGGTATACTTATTGAGGTGATCGGGTATGACATCAATGAATAGTGCACTATCTCGAAAGATAAAAATCACTACCCTATAATGGACCTAATTACCTAACAAAAACTCCTAAGGCATGATGCGTCTTTGAATATACTAGAGATTTTCCCCCTACTTGACATAGATAAATAAAGCATGATTTATTTAAACCAGGTTCTAAAGTTTCATATCAGGGCAAGTCCCCATAGTTAATTACATCCTAAGAAAAATGAATTCCTTAGGAATACTCTAGATTAAATTAGGTGATTATTATCTCCAAAGATTTCAAAGATAGGACTATCAAAGGATTGGTTACATTTGGAAAATCAAATGGGATAGATTAAAAAATAGATACTTATTATCAAAGCCAAAGGGAGATGTGTAGGGAATGATCATATTAGAAACCTAGTGAGCATTCCATTCTATTCTATAGTTTATATATTTGAAATTGAAGAGAATTATATATATTTGAGTTAAAATTTTGTTAGAAAACTAGGACTTATGATCCCACAATACAAGATTGTGAAAATGCTTAAGAGGTGAGGATTTATGTTTGTAGCCCAAGGGGAAGCAACAACCTCAGATCCTAAATCTAGGGAGCTTTAGTGAGGGCCAAAGCACGTCCTAAATCTAAACGATGATGGGTATATGATTTGCCTCCACAAGAGAGGGTAAACCTCTTGATTGCTAGATTTATAATTGCCTGGAGTGGCAACCAGCTAACTCCTCCTACGTTTTAAAACTATGTGGTCAAGTCATATGTTTTGCAAGATGGTTAGGTTCTTATTATTAGAAAGAGATTAAAGTCCTTAAACTCACTCCCTAAGGGACTAGAGCATGAGTGGTATGAGTAATGGATTAGTCTAATATAAATTTTATCAATTTTTATTTGATTTTGGACTCTTTATTTTGACAAAAGTTATAAGATTTTTTATATGTCTAAATGCATGATAAAATAAGGTTATTGGCTAAATCAGAAAGAAATAGGTGTTTTTCACCACAGAGGAGACCCTTAAAGGTCAAATCTTCCCCTATCATGCAAGGATGAAAACCCTCTCTTAGCAAGAATGAAGCAATATGGTATACATGATGTGAAACATACAACATCCAGCTAAGGGGTTGCTAATCTTTTAATTATCTTTATTTAATGCCTAGGCTTTATTTGAGGTTACAAGTTGTTTTAAAGAAATTTAGTTATGAGTTGTAGTTAGGGTAGAAAAATTAATTTTTTCTAAGAGCCTAATTGGATCGAGGTCACACATTAAATCACCATGTATGAAGAAATTAGGAAAAGACATGCCATTTATTACGTAATTGTAAACAAAATATCAAACAATTTATAAACCCAATGAAAAGAATAAAAGTTAGATGGTTTCACCGCAACCCAAAAAATAGAAATGGATGTAGCTCACCCTTATACAAGTATATGATAGAATAATTACAATTACAAATGAATAAATGCTATGGGAGGTCTTCTTTTCTTCTAATCTTCATATCTCCTCCATTTCTTCATTTGGGTTTGCTTGCTCCAAAGGTATCACGGGGGCCTCCCAAGACAAAAACTTCGCTCATCCTAATCCCCCATACACTAACCCTAATTCTTAATGCAAGATTACATCAAAAATAGAAAAAAGTAAATCTAACTATACCTGCAAAATAAGTGTTAGCTAAACACACCATATAACCCAAACAGTTATACGTATAACTTAGACTTACCGCACACATGGGTATGATCTACTATTCTAATTTAGATTATACTTAGTTAAGCAACCTGCAAAAGAGAGCATTTATATTTATTTTGAGCACCCTTAAGCACAATCCTATAGAAAATATGATTAGGCTAATCATGACCTAACATCCACTACGTAGCATACACCATAACATCCAGTCTACAAAAATACATCACAAAATTAATAAACATCAAACCATGCACCGTCTTAACATAAAGTTAGAAATGGTGACTTAATCAATGTTTGTGGTATGTAATTAGGTTTTATTAATTAATAAGAAATGGTTTAATTTGAAGGATGGTTTCTTTAAATGGCTTAATTGATTTGTGAGTTTTACTTAAATATTTTCTTTTGTTTCACTTGATTTACACTTAACAAGTGTTATAAAGAGAAAAAAAGAGAGGATCACCCCAAACCACATCGAAATATTATTTAATCAATTCTTTTAGTGAATGACTTATTACATATTTTAATTAGAGTTTAGGTTCACTTTAAATGATCTCATTCAATAAGAAAAGCATCTTAAGATTAATTGGAAACTACTATCACATGACACTATTGACCTCACTTTTGGGAGTGAGCTCTTAACTTTCTCATCATAGATCTAGGACTCTTGTAGATACTAAGAGCTCCTTAGTCTTAAGACACTTCTAGTGATTAAATGAACACTTAACCTAAGCCTAGAGACTTAGAAGAGCTAGCTATATGAATAGGTTATGCCTTAGGAATTTAGAAGACTCCTACCATAACCTTTAACTCAATCCTTGCTTCCTTCTTCCAAACAAAACCTCAAATTCAAATTCCAAATCAAATCCAATCTCAAATCAAATGATTAAAACCTGACAAATTCCAAATCTTTCCTTTTGATTTTATCTTATGGACTTAGCTTAACAAAATTCAAATTAAGCCTAATTTAAATTTTAAATCAAAGCCAACACAAATATTGAAACCCATGATTGCATTCAAACTAAAACTTTCTAAGCCATATGAACCATCTTCATATGCTTAGCCAAAAACCTCTTTCAAACCAAATAAAATTTGGTTGATTTATTTATAAATCAATCATTCATTCATTTATATTCACAAATATAAATGAAATCCAAATTCAAACCATTCAAATTAAATAAAACTAAATCAAACCAAATCAATTATCTACTTAAGTCCTTTTAACCTACATCCCTCAACTTGGTCAAATTTGCTTCAAAATCACTCCAAACCTAAGTGATTTTTTCATGAACCATTTATATCTTCATTTATATTCACAAATAGAAATGAAATAAAAATTCAAATGGCCAAAATCAAACCCAAATCAAATGAACTTCCCAATTTTAGCCCTTTTAGCCAATTTCTTGAACTTGACTAAATGATATCTAAATCAACTCAAAACCCATGGATTTCTTCATGATTCAATCAATCTTTCAATCATTGTTACAAATATAAACACAAACTATAATTATCAATCCAAATCCATGTCAACCCAAGTCAAGCCTATGTTGACCCCTTTTGACTTGAAATTATCATATGAACCAAAATCCATATGACTTCAAATCACTTGCAATTGGATTTATATTTCAATCCTAAGTCTATATGTGAGTTCAATTAAACTTGAATTAAGCCATGATCAAGCCAATTGACCCAAAGTGACCTAAAAGACCTTTTTGAGTCAAGTTCTAATTCAACCCAAATTGGATTGAACTAAGCCCATCCAAACCCCATATCATGATTCACAATCATCCTAGGTTAATGAATTATCTTGAATTGGGTCAAACCAAGTGAACCTAGCCCATTGACCAAATCAAGCTTTAGCCCAAATGAAACCCAAACTAGCTAAACCCCACCATATACCAAATTGATTGAAACCATTGACTTAAATCTACTCATAATTAATTATTGAACATGACCAAACTCTCAATTGAGCCAAACTAAGTCCAATTGGCCATTTGACCTAAGTTGACCCAAATTGGCCTAAAAAGTCAAAATGGGTCAAATCATGATTTGATCCAAATTGATTACAACCAATTACTCAAGTTTATTCCAAATCACTTATTGAACTTGACCAAAGCCATGATTGATTCCAATTTGACTAATTGGTCAACTTGACCCAACCTAGCCCAAATTGACTTAAAGGGTCAAATTTGCCAAAATCTAAATTAAATATAAATTAAACCAAACCAATGCTTAAATTCATTTTCAATTAACCAATTGAATATGAACTAATACTTAACCAAACCCAACAACAACAACAAAAATAACAACAAGCCTTTATCCCATTAAGTGGGGTACATATGAATCTTTCATCTCCATTGTGTCATTATGTGTCAAATTCTCATTTAATTCAAGTATACTAAGGTCATTTTTTTATACATCTTAACCAAGTCTTTAGGTCTCTACCTTTCTTAACATAAGGAAAATCTAATGCATCTACTCTAAGGGTCATTGACATGAGCTTTATGTGGCCAAACCATATAAGGTGACTCTAATCTTATCGCATGAGCTACTAACTTTTTCTAACATATTCATTTTGCATTTTATCTCAAAGAGTAAAGCCACTCATCCACTGAGCATCCTCATCTCTGTAACACTTAACTTAGTCTTGTGCTTCTCTTTTATTGGCCAACATTCTGCACCATAAGTCATTGCAAGTCATACCACCATCTTATAAAATTTTCCCTTAAGTTTAAGTAGAACTTTTCTATCACACAATATGCCAGATGCATTCTTCCACTTCAACCATCCAACTTGAATTCTACTAATAACATCTCCATCTATTTCCCCATCATTTTGAATAATAGAGCCTAAATATCTGAATCGCTCACTCTTATTAATGACTTGTTCACCTAATGCCACAACACTACCACTAGAACTTCTACAACTAAAATTACACTCCATATATTCAATTTTAGATCTACTTAAATGAAAACCTTTAGACTCTAATGTTGACCTCCATAATTCAAGTTTCTCTTGGACTCTATAGTCTTATGAAAAATGTCATCGAAAAAAGCACAAAGGTACATCTGTAAATGCCTAGTAAGAACATCCATAACTAAAGCAAAAGATAAGGGCTTTAAGTCGATCCTAGATGTAATCCAATTGAAATAGGAAAATTTGGTCAAATTGGTCAAATTGGCCAACTTAGTTATTTGACATATTTGAATCAACAACAACAACAAAGCCTTAATCCCAAAGGTGGGGCTCTACATGAATCCTTCTCTCCATTGGTCATTATGTGTCAATCATCTAATTCAAGTATACTAAGATCATTTTTATACATCTTAACCAAGTCTTTTAGGTCTACCTCTACCTTTCTTAACATAAGGCAAATCTAATGCATCTACTCCTAATGTCATTACTGGACGCGCTTTATGTGGCCAAACCATCTCATCTCCAATCTTTTCTACCAATGAGCTACCAACTTTTTCCAACATACTCATTTTGATTCTATCTCGTGAGTAGCCTCATCCACCTAAGCATCCTCATCTAAATACTAACTTAGTCTTATGCTTCTTTATTCAACATTCTAACCATAAGTCATTGCGGTCACACCATCTTATAAAATTTTCCCTTAAGTTTAAGTGGAACTTTTCTATCACATAATAAAATGTATTCCTCCACTCAACCATCCAACTTGAATTTACTATATATCCATCTATTTCACCATCATTTTGAACAATATTTATATTCTCTTATTAATGACTTGATCACCAAAGTCACAACACTATCACTAAAACTTCTACAACCAAAATTACACTCCATATATTTGCTTTAGATCTACTTAAACTAAAACCTTTAGACTCAAAGTTGACCTCTATAATTCAAGTTTGGACTCCTCTAGTCTTATCAACAAGAAGTCATCGAAAAAAAGCATACCAAGGTACATCTTCTTGTAAATGCCTTAAGAACATCCATAACCAAAGTAAAAAGATAAGGCTTAATGTTGATCCTTGATGTAATCCAACCAAATAGAAAATATTTTGTCAATCCTCCTTGTGTTTTTCAACAATCCTCTAGTATACATATATCCAATGACTTGAATATAACCAATATTAACTCCTTCGTTCTAGAACTCTCCAAAGAACATCTCTTGAGACTTATCATAAGCTTCTCAAATCAATAAATATCATATGTAGATCCTTCTTTCTCTCTATGTTTCTTATTAAACCTCTTAACAAATGTATAGCATCCATAGTAGATCTACCGCATGAAACCAAATTGATTGTGAGAAACTTATCATATCGTAACTATGCTCATTTTCCCATAATTTTAATGTATGGCACATTAACTTAATCTCATAATTTGCACATTTTGTGCATCACCTTTATTCTTAAATGAGGAACCAAAGACTCTTTCTCTACATTGACATCTAGTATTTAAAATAACATTAAAAAGATTTGTAAGCCAAGAAATTCCTTGATCTAAACATTTCCACATCTATTGAATATTATCCGTCCTAGCTTTTCCACATTTCATTTCTTTAAAGCTTCAATTAACTTGATTTACTAATGACATAGAAATGAAATTCTATTTGTTTATATTAATTGCTAAAATCAATGTACTTCAATCCTTCATTGAAAAGTTTATCAAAATATCTCATCCACCTATTTCTAAGAAAAGCACTTTATTATTTTCATCCTTAATATCACTTGAACTATGTCTTATTTCTCCATCTCTTTGTTTGGCTTAACATACATCTTTCACTTCTTTGTATCTAATCTATTGTATAAATCACTAAAGCTAAATTTTTTTGCATCATATTGCTTTCTTAGAATCTCTAAGCCACTTTATATCTTTCCCAATTCTTCAAATTTTACATCTAAACCAAGTTTTATAATATGCTTTATTTTTTATCTTTTCTTGCACACTCTAACTCCAACCAACTATTCTTATTAAAAGAAGCTTTTCCTTTTGATTCTCCAAGCATCTTTAGCAACTTGCTTAATTTCATTTGATTTCCACATAACGTTAATTTATGAACACCCCATAATATCTAGCTTACTCTTAAAAGTATTTTATTTGTGTTCTTTATGTCCCCATCTAATCCTAGACAATAATTTAGTTTATTTTTCTCTTACAATCTTTCATCTTAAAATCTAAAACTAAAAGTCGATGTTTATTTAAAATTTCACTTGGTATGACCAAATCTTTCAATTTAAATTATCTATTTTTCTATCAGAAAATAATCAATCTGTGGTTTTACTAGATCCATTTTATAAGTAATAATATGTTCATCTCTCTTTTCTTAAAAGATTAGCAACTACAAAATCATAAGCTAAAGCAAAATCTAATATCTCACCTTCTTCATTAGTCACTCCAAATCCATAATCATGAATACTACCTACCAACATGTCCATTTAAATCTCCTCCAATAAATACTTCTTCAAGAGGTATCTCGATAATCCCTCTAATTCATTCCAAAATTTTTCTTTTATGACCTCCAAAACCTACTTAGGAGCATAGCATAACATTGATAATCTAGTATCAACAATAATCTTTAAAGCTATAATTATCTCCACATCTATTAATACTAATAACCTTAACACTTATAACATATTTGAATCCAAACGAGCCAAAATTAAACTTAAGCCAAATTAATCAAAATCAATTGAACCAAAACATCCCAAATCATCATATGAACCTAAACCAAGTCAATTTGACCCAACCCAACCTAACTCAAATGAGACTATTTTGATCATATGAAGCCAAATCACCCAATCATGGTCACCACCAGCTCTTAAATCCAAGTGGTACCCAATCCAAGAGGATTAACCAATGGACACCCCTATTTACATTGGATTCTTGCCTTAAGATGCAAAGTCCACTCTCCTATCTCCATGGCAGCCATCAAACTTCCTAATGAGGAACTGCTAGGCCACCTTAGCCCACCCTAAGCCATCCTAACACTTTCCATGGACCAAGGGAAGCAAGCCAAGACACTCCCTCTCATGGGTGAACCACATGGGCAAAGAAAAGATCAATCCCACATAATCTCCTCATATCAAGCCTTGAGACTCCTGCCACCACTTCCTCCACTCTTGGCGTGCCACATGGAGCTGATGGCAACCCCTCCGATGGCCCGAAGATGATGAATCAGTAGATTTTTCATGGTTGAATTCCATTCATTCATCAAGTACAATTGAGGGGTATACCCCCTCAATTTACCATTCACACTCTCTGAGTTTTCTAAGTGATTTTAAAACCCCTCAGAGCTTCCTAGCACTAAGCCTGATCAATTATTTGATCACTTGATCAAATAAACTTCCTTGCACCCACACCATCCTCTTCCAATGCAATCATCTCCTTCCTCACCAAAGACTGAGTTGATCAAGCCATGGCTTGACCAACCGAGAGCTCTATACCAAATCAAACCCCAAACCACCAGGTCTTCAACTAGTCTACCGACGATCCCATTATTCGGAGTAATTTTGCAAAATTGAATATGGAAATCTTTTCTTTGAAGAAAATTCGAATGTCATGGATTTTTAGCTGTTGGATGTGTGCGCCTCCCTTCCTTAAAGGTGTGGGATCAATTTGGATGCAATCCAAGCTTGGGTGAGCTAGAATCGAACGGGGAAAGACATATGTCATCCATCTTTTGCTGCTCGTGAATGGGACGGATCATGGACCATCCATTTTGTATGATCAGAATGGATGGTCATGATCTAATCCCCCATTAGATTCTTAGATTCCTTTCCTAAATTGTAGATTGAATCATGGCTATCCAATCTTAGATTGGATGGTCCACGGAGTCAGCGCGTCTGCCGCAATCTAAGTTAATGGTGGATGTGATAACTTAAATAGACAATCCCATCATGCCACATGGTCCGACGGGATTAAGGCTTTAATTAAGCTTAAATAATCTATTTTTAAGGCTGAAACTTCTAAAAAAATATAACTAATCCTAGAAAAATCTAAAAAATACAAACTATAGCTCATTTTGAAGATATTGCAGAGTAAAATCTAATGAAATTATTATTAATTAATTTTGAATAGTGATTTTAGCTTAATTAAGATTTAATTAATAATTTAATTAGCTTAATTACTCCTTAATTAATCATACAATTAATCTCAAACTTTTAGTGGATGTTTAGGGGGATGACCTCTGCCTCCCCTATTTTTTTTTTTTTTGAGATTTTATTGGTTGCCTAATTAGGAAAATTAATTGATTAAGCTTTAATCACTCTCTTAAATTAATTAGTGATAATTAGTGAATGAACAGTAACTTAATCCATAAATTAAGTTCATGGCCCTCTGTTAATAGTGAATAGTCTTAGAGAAATGGTTTAGGTTTATTCCTTATGACCATTTCATTAAGCCTCTTTATCCATTTCAATTAATTAAAGATTAAGCAATTAAATAACCTTTTGATTAATTATGTTAATTAAGATGTGAGCTATTTCTATGCTTTGTTAATTGTATTGACTTAGTGATTGGGATTGAGATCCATCTCTTAATCCCTTTCCCTAAGTTAATTTCATCATCCTAATTAAGAGATATAATCAAAAGATTTAATTATTCTATTAATGACTTGATTAAAATAAAACTTAATTTAAAATCCATTCATTCACATCTGATCACCTTTTGGGTAGCTTTTACATGTTTAATAGTCTAAAGCAATTTAATGAAATTATGGTTAGCTTATATGTATAAGAAAATCATAAAGTAATTAATTCAATCCCTTAAGCCTAACTATTAATCATGAGCCAATTGCATTAGGCCCCTTTCATTTCTTAGGAGCATTGCTAATTTACTTTTCATGTGGTTGCATATCATATTGGCTCATTATTAATTAGCTAATTAACTTAAGGTGATGTAGGTAAGGGTTAATTAATTGAATTAATTTATACCCTAACCTAATTAAGACATAAAATCAACCTAATTATTCTTCATTCAACTAAATTAACTTACACATGGGGATGGGATTAGGATTAGCAAATCTCTTTCACATTTCCTTAAATCAAATCAAATATGAAAATAAAATGACATTAAAGAACTTTGGTTTGTTTTAAATAATCTTATTTAGTTTGATTTTCCTTGAGAGTTAATTGATTTGAATGAAATCACATGCTTGTGTTATTTTATTTCCTTCCAATCATGCTAAATATTGTATGCCACTTGTACTCATGCATTCATTTCTTTCAAATTAATCAAATAAAAAATGATTTTCTTTTATGTCAAATTGCATGTGTTGATTTAAATTAAAAATATGCGTGGCTAGTATCATTATTAAATTTCAAATATATTTTCAAAAGTTTATTAATGAATGAATATACATATGTGTTGATATTTTAGTTACATATACATAGGAAATGCAAGTGAATATAAATTTAGTGTATGAAATAAAGTTTCTTCCTTATATTCATGTGTTGATTTGCATAAGTAAGAATGTTAGCGGTATATTAGTCTGGACATTCCAGGGACGCACAACTTTAAGTAGCTCCAAGGAGGTTCCTACCTCGTTCCCATGGTGTAGAACAATGGTGATGTACTTGCTTAAAACTTTTATACATGTGGATGTGTACTTAGCTAATGAATGAGAACCCCCTTTTTCTATTAAAAAGACATGCATTTAAGGTACTTTTCTTATAATTTTGCATAATAATTTAGATAGATCTTTAAATTACTATGAAAAAATCATTTAAACAAATAAAATGTCAATTCCAAATACATTTACTCACATTCATCATTTAAGTGTGCTAAGATACAAAATGCATGTATAGCTATGCTTATGATTAAATATACACATTATATACATGATGGAAAGAAATGAACAAACATGTGCTATGTGATAGTAATTCATTCCAACTTACCTTAATATGCCTTTCTTATTGAATGAGTTTATTTAAAGTGAACCTAAACTTAGGATTAATTAAAACATGTAATAAGTCATTCACTAAAGGGAATTGATTAATTAATTTGCTTTAGTTGTGACTTATGGTAGGAATAAAAGAGAGTGATCCTCTCTTTCTTTCTCTTCATAACACTTAGTTGTTTTGTGTAGGTCAAATGAAGCAAAAGAAAATATTAAGTAAAATTTGCAAATTAATTAAACCATTTAAAGTGAAACCACCCTTGATAATTAAAGATCTTTCATTCTTAGGAAATATTAACTCTAAAGCCTAGTTAGGACATACCACACAAGCCTTAACACACATATTAGATTAAGTCACCACTTCTAGTTTTATGTTAGGGTGGTGTATGGTTTGATATATATTTTATTTGATGTAATGTTGTAGACTGGATGTTAGAGTGTATGCATGTAGACTGGATGTTAGGCCATGGTTAGCTTAATCATGCTTTTCTACAAGAGATTATGCTTAAGGGGTGCTGTAATAAAAATATAAATATTTTACTGTGCAGGTTGCTTAACCCTAAGCATAATTAATATTAGGACAAGTGGACTTGGTTACCCATGTATAGGGTGCTAAGTCCAAATTATTTATATAATTGCTTGGGTTATATGGTGTGTTTAGCTAACACTTATTTTTTCTTTTAATGTAATTGTACATTAGGAATTTGGTTAAGTGTTATGGAGGTTAAGGATGAACATTGGCCAGAAAGTTTAATCCTGGGGTGCCATGTGATGCCTAGAAGTCTACCAAACCAAATGGAGCAAATCAATTAAAGAAATGGAGGGAGCATGAAGACTTGAAGATCCACCATAACACTTATCATTTTGTAAATTGTAATTATTCTTTCATATACCGGGATATATAAGGGTAGAGCTCGGTTATCCTTTTTTTTCTGGTCGTACGACGGTACCCGATCGCGCCGGCCTTTTATTCTTTCACATTGAGGTTATAAATTATTTGATGATTTGTTTATATTGTGCAATAGAAATGGCATGTATTTTCCTAGTTTCTTCATGATTGATGATTGATGTGTGGCCTGGATGATTAGGCTCTTAGGATAAAATAAATTTTCTACCCCAACTACAACTTATAACTAAATTTTCTAAAATAACTCATGACCTCACATAAAGCCTAAGCATTAAATCAAGATAATAAAATATTTAGCAACCTCTTCACTAGATGTTGTATGCTTAATATCATATCATTTTATTTCACCTCATAAGAGAGGTTTCCATCTTACAGATAGAA